>JARQOD010008602.1:0-34979 GCA_033576555.1 Oophaga sylvatica
CAGGCTCGCTGGAATCTTTTCCTAAACCAATTTAATTTTGTCATTTCTTATAGACCAGGATCGCGCAATGGAAAGGCTGATGCACTCCTAGGATTCATTCAGCAGAGACACGTCCACTTACTCCTCCTAAGACTATCTTCCTGACTCTAGATTCCTGGGAGTGATTCATAATCAAGACCTACTTAAGGACATCAAGGAAGCATACCATGCGGATTCTTGTTGGCTCAACCCCCAAGGGACGTAAGTCTTGTCTTTAAGAATGGTGTGTGGATTCAGGGACAACGTCTGTATATACCTGAAACAGTCAGATTGAGAGTATTGCAACTCATCCACGATTCCAAGATAGCTGGGCATAGGGGAATTCTAAAGACACAAGAATTTCTTTCTCGTTTCTTTTGGTGGCCCACTTACAGGAAAGATGTCTTAAACTATGTCACTTCATGTGAAGTCTGTGCAAGATGCAAAACACCTCGCTCCTCACCAACTGGTCTGTTGCAACCTCTTCCCACCCCGTCCTGCCCGTGGGATCCATTTCTATGGACTTCATTGTGGAGTTACCAACCTCTCAAGGAAGAACACCATTCTAGTGGTGGTTGACCGTCTAACAAAGGCAGCTCATTTTATCCCTTGTGTCGGCTTACCCACTGCAAAACAGACATCAGACTTGATGATTAAGAATGTGTTTCGCTTACATGGAGTACCGGATGAGGTCATTTCGGATCGAGGGTGCAATTCACTTCAAGGTTTTGGCAAAATTTCTGTGCAGCATTGGACATTAAAGTAAACCTTTCTTCTGCTTTTCATCCCCAGACTAATGGACAGACAGAACGAACCAATCAGACCCTGGAGCAGTATCTCCGCTGTTTTATCTGCCACCTACAGGATGATTGGGTGGATCTACTTCCACTGGCTGAGTTCTCTTATAACAACTCTCAGAGCGCCTCCACTAAGCAGTCTCCTTTTTACTCCAATCTAGGTTATCATCCTAACATTCTTCCTCGATTTCCCATAGATACGCCCTTGCCGGCAGTGGCTGAAAGAATCACTTCTTTACAAAAGAATTTGGATCTTCTACAGGAAAATCTAGAATTGGCTCAGGAAAGGTACAAGAAAGCAGCAGATAAATTTCGTAAACCTGCACCAGCTTTCAAAGTAGATTTGGTCTGGCTGTCAACCAGAAATCTTAAAATTAAAGATTCCATCGTCTAAATTGGGACATAAGTACATTGGACCTTATAAGATCAATAAGATTATAAGTGCTGTTGCTTGTCGTCTTCAACTGCCCAGAACTATGAGAATCCACCCTGTCTTTCATGTATCCCTACTAAAGGCTGCAACACCCAATACGTTTCCTGGACGTTCTTCTCCTTGCCCTGACCCAGTGCTGGTCGATGGTCAGGAAGAATTTATGGTGGAAAGGATTCTAGATTCCAGGTTGTACAGAAATCAGTTGCAATATTTGATTAAATGGCAGGGCTACCCAGTGGAGGACAACTCATGGGAACCAGTCAATAATGTAAATGCTCCTCGCCTGCTCCGCCAGTTTCATCAGAGGTACCCTGACAAGCCTGGTCTGAGGTCATCCGGAGGTTGTCCCTAAGGGGGGAGTAATGTAAGGTTCTTTGTCTCTGTTGACATGTTCCTTGAAACTCAGTTTTACGTCGGCCATTTAGCTTTCTGTCTTTCTGCAGCTCTTGCCCTCAGTTAATATGGAGTTTCCAGTTTTCATGTTCCCGCCCTGATTCTTCCCTCTTGCTTCTTAAGCAGCCTCAGCTGAACAATCAGTGCTCCTGAATCAAGCCTCAGTCAGTCTGTGACCTGACTTCTGGAAACCTTGGACTTGTACTCCAGCTATTCCCTACTGAGGAACCTTGGAACACTTTTGGACTCTGGAAACCTGCTCTTTGGTGAATCCATGTTTGCAGAGGAATTACGGTACAGAGAAGAGATCCTGAACCTGCTTTGGAGATTTATTGTAGTGCTTGAAGTTACTCTGGCCTGCTGTGTCTCCTGTCGCTGTTCCTGCAAACTGTGTGAACTTTTCAGCATGCTTGTATGAAGTAATACAAGTTATTTCATATCAACCTGTGTCTCCTGTGTTTTCCTCGCACCCAAGCACAAGACACTATAGGAACTGTACACTATACATGACAAGAAGACTGATCAGAGATGCAGCCAAGAGGCCCATGATCACTCTGGATGAACTGCAGAGATCTACAGCTGAAGTGGGACAGTCTGTCCATAGGACAACAATCAGTCGTACAGTCATGGCCAAAAGTTTTGAGAATGACCCAAATATTATATTTTCACATGATCTGCTGCCCTCTGGTTTTTATGTGTCTGTTTGATAGATGTTTTTATCACAGACAGAAATATAAATTGCAAACATGAGTAACAAAAGCTTATATTGACAGTTAGAATGAGTTAATGCAGCAAGTCAATATTTGCAGTGTTGACCCTTCTTCTTCAGGACCTCTGCAATTCTCCCTGACATGCTCTCAATCAACTTCTGGACCAAATCCTGACTGATAGCAGTCCATTCTTGCACAATCAATGCTTTCATTTTATCAGAATTTTTAGGTTTTTGTTTGTCCACCCGTCTCTTGATGATTGACCACAAGTTCTCAATGGGATTAAGATCTGGGGAGTTTCCAGGCCATGGACCCAAAATCTCTATGTTTTGTTCCCTGAGCCATTTAGTTATCACCTTTGCTTTATGGCAAGGTGCTCCATCGTGCTGGAAAAGGTATTGTTGATCGCCAAACTGCTCTTGGAGGGTTGGGAGAAGTTGCTCTTGGAGGACATTCTGGTACCATTCTTTATTCATGGCTGTGTTTTTAAGCAAGACTGTGAGAGAGCCGATTCCCTTGGTTGAGAAGCAACCCCACATATGAATGGTTTCAGGATGCTTAACAGTTGGCATGAGACAAGACTGGTGGTAGCACTCACCTTGTCTTCTCCGAATGAGGCGTTTTCCTGATGTCCCAAACAATCGAAAAGGGGATTCATCAGAGAAAACAACTTTACCCCAGTCCTCAGCAGTCCACTACCTGTACCTTTTGCAGAATATCAGTCTGTCCATGATGTTTTTTCTGGAGAGAAGTGGCTTCTTTGCTGCCCTCCTTGAGACCAGGCCTTGCTCCAAGAGTCTCCGCCTCACAGTGCGTGCAGATGCACTCACACCTGCCTGCTGCCATTCCTGAGCAAGCTCTGCACTGCTGGTAGCCCGATCCCGCAGCTGAAACACTTTTAAGAGACGGTCCTGGCGCTTGCTGGTCTTTCTTGGGCATCCTGGAGCCTTTTTGGAGTTCTTGATGATGCAATAGATTGTTGACTGAGGTGCAATCTTTCTAGCTGCGATACGCTTCCGTTAGGCCATTTTTGTGCATTGCAATGATGACTGCACGTATTTCTTTAGAGATAACCATGGTTAACAGAAGAGAAACAATGATGCCAAGCACCAGCCTCCTTTTAAAGTGTCCAGTGGTGTCATTCTTACTTAATCATGACAGATTTATCTCCAGCCATGTCCTCATCAACACCCACACCTGTGTTAATGGAGCAATCACTGAAAAGAGGTTAGCTGGTCCTTTTAAGGCAGGGCTGCAATGATGTTGAAATGTGTTTTGGGGGATAAAGTTCATTTTCTAGCCAAATATGGACTTTGCAAGTAATTGCTTTTAAGCTGATCACTCTTTATAACATTCTGGAGTATATGCAAATTGCCATTAGAAAAAGTGAAGCAGTAGACTTTGTAAAAATTTATATTTGTGTCATTCTCAAAACTTTTGGCCATGACTGTACACTGCACAAATTTGGCCTTTATGGAAGAGTGGCACGGAGAAAGACATTTCTCAAAGATATCCTTAAAAAGTGTCGTGTAAAGTTTGCAACAAGCCACCTGGAGAAACACCAAACATGTGGAAGAAGGTGCTCTGGTCAGATGAAACTAAAATAGAACTTTTTGGCAACAATGCCAAACAATATGTTTGGCGTAACGGCAACACAGCTCATCACCTTGAACACACCATCCCCACTGTCAAACATGATGGTGGCAGCATCATGGTTTTGGCCTGCTTTTTTTCAGCAGGAACAGGGAAGCTGGTTCAAATTGATGGGATGATGGATGTAGCCAAATACAGGACCATTCTTAAAGAAAACCTGTTGGAGTCTGTAATAGACCAGAGACTGGGATGGAGATTTGTCTTCCAACAAGACAATGATCACAAACATAAAGCAAAATCTACAATGGAATGGTTCACAAATAAACGTATCCAGGTGTTAGAATGACCAAGTCAAAGTCCAGACCTGAATCCAATCGAGAATCTGTGGAAAGAGCTGAAAACTGCTGTTCACAAATGATCTCTACTCAACCTCACTGAGCTAGAGCTGTTTGCCAAGGAAGAATGGGCAAGAATTTCAGTCTCTTGATTTTGAATAAATCCCCAACAGTGTCACCAGCAAAGCACCCCCACACCATCACACCTCCTCCTCCATGCTTCACGGTGGGAACCAGGCATATAGAGTCCATCCGTTCACCTTTTCTGCGTGCAAAGCAATAATCAAAGCAAAAGGTGGCTACTTTGAAGAACCTAGAATATTAGACATATTTTCAGTTGTTTCACACTTTTTTGTAAAGTGTAATGTATAATTCCACATGTGTTAATTCATAGTTTTGATGTCTTTAGTGTGATTCTACAATTTTCGTAGTCATGAAAATACAGAAAAATCTTTGAATGAGAAGGTGTGTCCAAACTTTTGGTCTGTACTGTGCATACCTTTACAATATTTGACAGCAGGTGGTGGCTGTTATACAAAAGAGGCTGCTCTAAATTAAATATTCTTGGTCAAGCGCCAGTGGAACAGTATATATTGTTAATAAAGAATAAAAAATGTGTTTCGAAAGCAAGTGCATTCTTAAACTTGGTTCACAGTTTCTACTTTTGGATATATTAAAAATAGGAGTAAGGCCGGGGTCACACTTGCGAGTGTGAAGCGAGAAACTTGTGCGAGTCTCTCGCATCAACACCCGGCACTGCCGCCGGCACTTGGACTGGAGCGTGCAGCTGCATTGTATTTCTATGTAGCCGCACACTCCCGAGTGCCGGCAGCAGTGCCAGGTGTTGATGCAAGTTTCTCGCATCACACTCACAAGTGTCACCCTGGCCTAAGTCAAAGAGCAGTCGCAACCCTGGCTTCCTGTTGATGTTCAATACATCCGAAGGCAGGAACAGTGAAGCTAGCGCTGAATTTGTAACAACCTCACATGAGCCCCGGGAACGTGAGTGCTAAGACCACTGGAACGACACTGGCACAGAAAGAGAGTATGAATATTTTTATTTGAAATAAGCCAAACATGAGGAATGACAAGGGGTAGTCCTAGAAATGGACAACCCCTTTAAGAAATATATTTTTTGGTTAAAACATTTCCAACATTCTGAACATGAAAAAGGCTTCACCCCCTTTGTGACTTTTCTGATGTTTAAGAGTTGATTTTAGTGTACATTTCCTACATTATGAACATGAAAAAAACTTCTCCCCAATGTGAATTCTTTGGTGACTAAGAAGATATGATTTCTTTACAAAACATTTTCTACATTCTGAACATGAAAAAGGCTTCTCCCCTGTGTGAGTTCTCTGGTGCTTAACCAAATCTGATTTCTGTGTAAAACATTTACCACATTCTGAACATGAAAAAGCCTTCTCCCCTGTGTGGGTTCTTTGGTGAGTAACAAGATTTGATCTCTGGTTAAAACATTTCCCACATTCTGAACAGGAAAAAGGCTTCTCCCCTGTGTGGGTTCTCTGGTGCTTAACCAAAGCGGATTTCTCGTTAAAACATTTCCCACATTCTGAACATGAAAAAGCCTTCTCCCCTGTGTGGGTTCTTTGGTGAGTAGCAAGATTTGATTTCTGGTTAAAACATTTCCCACATTCTGAACATGAAAAAGCCTTCTCCCCTGTGTGGGTTCTTTGGTGAGTAACAAGATTTGATTTCTGGTTAAAACATTTCCCACATTCCAAACATGAAAAAGGCTTCTTCCCTGTGTGGGTTCTCTGGTGCTTAACCAAAGCTGATTTGTCGTTAAAACATTTCCCACATTCTGAACATGAAAAAGGCTTCTCCCCTGTGTGGGTTGTTTGGTGTATAACAAGATTCCCTTTAAATTTAAAACATTTCCCACATTCTGAACAGTAAAAAGGCTTCTCCCCTGTGTGAGTTCTCTGGTGGGTATTAAAAGAGCCGATTTCTGGTTAAAACATTTCCCACATTCCGAACATGAAAAAGGCTTCTTCCCTGTGTGGGTTCTCTGGTGCTTAACCAAAGCTGATTTCTCGTTAAAACATTTCCCACATTCTGAACATGAAAAAGCCTTCTCCCCTGTGTGGGTTTTTTGGTGAATAACAAGATTTGATTTCTGGTTAAAACATTTCCCACATTCTGAACAGGAAAAAGGCTTCTCCCCTGTGTGAGTTCTCTGGTGCATAACAAAATTAGATTTCTGGTTAAAACATCTGCCACATTTTGAACATGAAAAAGGCTTCTCCCCTGTGTGAGTTCTCTGGTGGACATCCAGATGATGTTTCCGCTTAAAACATTTCCCACATTCTGAACATGAAAAAGGCTTCTCCCCTGTGTGAGTTCTCTGGTGACTAACAAGATGTGATTTGAGCTTAAAACATTTTCCACACTTGGAACAAGAAAATTTTTTCTCCACTGTGTGAATTTTTGGTTGTTCAAGAAAAGACTTTTTGATGGGAAAACGGTTTCCATATTCTGAACATGAAAATGGCTTCTTTGATTTAGGAGTATTTCTGTTTTTAATGCTTATTTTGTGACAGTGATTTTCCTTAGTTGTCACTAATGAATCAGAAGACAGGACCTCTTTCAAAGGATCAGATGAGAGTTCTTTGCTCTGAAGGGATGATGATATATCTGGAGTAATGGCATTAACTTCAGTTTTTAAATCGGATGATTTTGAGATCCCACTGGATACAATTGAAGATGTCAGTTGTTCCTCTGATCTCCTGGTACAGTCATCTGCCAAGATATAAACCAATTATTATTTTTGAATAAAATATCTTTGAATGTCATTTAACATTTTTAATTAAATTGTAAAAATGGCAAGTTAAATATTGAATTCTTCACCAAGACAATGACCGTTCACAGTATAATAGAAACGCTCATAGGAAGAACCAGTGCAACGCGGTGTTCAACTATTTGTTCATTCTGCCACTAAGAAACGTTATGTTGACGAACATAACACACTATCCAGCAAAGCCACTAAAGGAGACTCAAGGCCTCCAAGAATTCAACATAAACAGCAGAAAAAAAAACCAAAAAAAAAAAACCAACACCCACCTACCCAGATCTCAGAACAAAAGCACTGCAGGTGCATCTAGCCCATGAAACAAAGATGTTAGCAGCACAGGTGCAAAATACCAGATGAAACAGCCACTCTCCACATACCCATATAGGGAGGGGGTGACTGCCCAGTATGCAATTGCACAATAAAGGCCCACATAGGGTGCTGTTCACACAAGGATACTGCATAGTGTCCGGTTCACAGCCTATTAATCACGCCCCTACTCTTCGATTAGGCGGGCTGGCCAGTACACTCTCAATGCGCACCAGTGTGAACACCCCTCATGCGAGAACAAACGTACTTGGGCTTCGCTGCACCCCGAAAAATACAATACAATAAATACAAAAATAGTGGGGTATTAGTTGATATTTTTGGCCAAAAATACGTAAGCTTGTAACCTGCGCCAAAGGTCCCCACGCTTACAAGTCCTACACTACACTATCCAGCAAAGCCACTAAAGGAGACTCAAGGTCTCCAAGAATTCAACATAAACAGCAGAAAAAAAAAACATCAACACCCACCTACCCAGATCTCAGAACAAAAGCACTGCAGGGTGCAGCTAACCCATGAAGCAAAGATGTTAGCAGCACAGGTGCAAAATACCAGATGAAACAGCCACTCTCCACATACCCATATAGGGATGGGGTGACTGCCCAGTATACAATTGCACAATAAAGGCCCGCATAGGGTGTTGTTCACACAAGGTTTCTGCATAGTGTCTGGTTCCCAGCCTATTAGTCATGCCCCTACTTTTCGATTAGGTGGGCTGGTCAGCACACTCTCAATGCATCACAGTGTGAACACCCCTCATGCGAGACCAAACGTGCTTGGTGTAGTGTAGTGTAGGACTTGTAAGCGTGGGGACCTTTGGCGCAGGTTACAAGCTTACGTATTTTTGGCCAAAAATATCAACTAATACCCCACTATTTTTGTATTTATTGTATTGTATTTTTCGGGGTGCAGCGAAGCCCAAGCACGTTTGGTCTCGCATGAGGGGTGTTCACACTGCTGTACTGGCCAGCCCGCCTAATCGAAGAGTAGGGGCGTGCCTAATAGGCTGTGAACCGGACACTATGCAGTATCCTTGTTTGAACAGCACCCTATGTGGGCCTTTATTGTGCAATTGTATACTGGGCAGTCACCCCCTCCCTATATGGGTATGTGGAGAGTGGCTGTTTAATCTGGTATTTTGCACCTGTGCTGCTAACATCTTTGCTTCATGGGCTAGCTGCACCCTGCAGTGCTTTTGTTCTGAGATCTGGGTAGGTGGGTGTTGATGTTTTTTTTTTTCTGCTGTTTATGACGAACATAATACCAATGAAACCTTCTATTCATCTAACAAAAAACAAGTCCCCACTCAGGTCCATCATCTGTCCGAGGAAAAATTTAAGTTACTTACCGTTAACAGGATTTTACAGAGCTCATGACAGCACCACCTGAGAGAGGGTATCCGCCCACCAGGACAGGAAAACTACTGAATAAAAAGGCGGTATCTCTGCTCCGCATCAGTTTGGTTTCAGAGCACAAGAGAACCTCCAGACAGTTAACACAACCATCACCAAATACATTTTTCTTAACACCCTTAATAATGCACAACATAAGTGGGGGAGGGAATATAAGGGTGCTGTTATAGGCTCTGTAAAATCCCGTTAACGGTAAGTAACTTAGATTTTTTCCCCCTCTCCATGACAGCACCACCTGAGAGATTTATATAGACTAAAGCACCCTAGGGAGGGATCACCGCTTGCAATACCTTCCTCCCAAAGGACAAGTCAGCAGAGGAGGACAGATTGAGACAATAGTGTCGGTAGAATGTAGAAGGGGAAGACCGTGTGGCCGCCTTACATATTTCTTCGATGGACACCTCTGCTCTCTTGGCCCAGGAGGTTACCACAGCACTGGTGGAATGAGCCCTCAGATCTCCAGGGCATGGTCTTTCACTAGAGATGTAGGCTAAGTTAATGGCGTCCCTTATCCATCTAGCTATTGTTCCCCTTGTGACACTACATCCTTTCCTGTTTCCCTGGAAAGATACAAATAAGGCCTTACGCCTTATCCTTTCTACCTTGCCTAGTCTGTCTAGGTAATAAATAAGGGCCCTCCTGACATCTAACGTGTGACGTCGGTGTTCTTCCTTAGACTTCGGTTTACTGAAGGAGGAAAGAATTACTGTACCTCCTGGCTCCTATGAAACTTGGAGGCCACTTTAGGGATATGCTGGATCAGGCCTCAACACCACCCTATCCTCTAATACCTGCATGAAAGGATGATTAATGGATAGGGCCTGCAAATCACTGACCCTACGTGCCGATGTCAGGGCTATTGGAATCAGTCTTTAGTGTCAGTACCTTGTCTGGTACTTTCTGTAAGGGTTCAAAGGGTGACCTCGTCAAAGCTTCCAGGACCACGATCAAATCCCACGGGGGCATTTTGGGAGCGGGCACTGGCCTAGACCTCTGACAGGCTTTGATGTATCTGACCACCCACCTATCTGCCGTAAGGTTACAGTTGTAAAGGGCCCCTAAAGCAGATACCTGCACTTTAAGTGTGCTGGTGGCCAGACCCATCTCCAAACCTCTCTGAAGGAAGAAATTCTAAGATATCTTTAATTGGGACAGAACCGGCTGCCTTGAGAAGGTTAAAAAATGTTCCCATATTCCACCATAAATCCTGGTTGTTAAGGGCTTTCCACTCTAAATAAGAGTATCTACCAAGGCCGGAGAAAACCCCCATTTGTCTTAGCAACGTCCTCTCAAAATCCAGGCCGTCAAATGAAGACCAGATTTCTGAGGATGACATACTGGGCCCTGCATGAGAAGACCTGGAACAACTGGGAAAATCCAGGGGTCTGCCAAGGACATTCTCCTCAGCCATGAGAACCATGATCTCTTCGGCCAAAAGGGAACAATGAGGATGACAACCGCCCTCTCCTCTCGAATCTTCCTGAGTACTGCCGGAATTAACATTAGTGGAGGAAATGAGTAGGCTAGCCGAAAATGCCAAGGGAATTGTAGTGCATCCACCGCATATGGTCTTTCTCATGGGTCTAGGGAACAGAAGCTCTTTGTTTTCATGCTGGCAAATATGTCTATCTCCGGCTTCCCCCAAATATTAACAATCTGCTGGAAAACGGATGGATCTAGCTCCCATTCCCCTTGTCTCAAGGTTGTTCGGCTTAGGAAGTCTGACTCCTCGTTTTCCCTCCCCCTTATGTGTAAGGCTGATATCTGTAGCTGGTGCTTCTCCATCACCTGAAAAAGTTCCTTAGCTAGCCACATTAGGGGTCGGGACCTTGTGCCCCCCTGATGATTGATGTAGGCTACCAAGGTTCGATTGTCCGACAAAATACGCACATGGTTTCCTTCTAGCCTGGGACGGAACCCTGTTACTGCTTCCTTTATAGCAAGTAGTTCCCTGCAATTTGAGGAACAGCCCGCTTGTGTTACCGCCCAGACACCTTGTATCAAATTGTCTCTGAGATGTGCCCCCCATCCTTTCGCTCTTGCGTCTGTCACTATCACATCTGATATTGGGAGGGACCATGGGATGCCACGCAATAGATTCTATGGATTTAACCACCAGGTCATGGAATTTAGGGCTTTTTGAGAAAGTGTAATTTTTCCCTCTAGACAATCAGACATCCTCTTTTTCCCCTCTAGGATATCCTGCTGCAGCACTGGGCCCACTGTACTGCTGGGATGCATGAGGTCATAGATCCTAGAAGGGACATGTCCTTCTTCAGGGATATGATGGGGGTTGGATAGGACTGTTGATACTAAGGCTATCATCTTGTGTTTCTTCTCTCCTGGGAAGAGAAAGAGTTGTTTCTAAGATAAGCCCCAAGAAGGATTGAACCTTCAGGGGCTGCAGCCTCGATTTTTCCATATTTATCATCCAGTCAAGACTGGACATGGCACTCAGCTGAGCACTGTGTTCCTGCTCTGTCCTGCCGATCACTAGGAAATCTTCCAAGTATGGCACCACCAGTACGTTTCTTTCCCGTAAGTGTGCCGTTACCTCCAGAATAATGTTGGTGAAGACCGACTGAGGGTAGCACCCTGTACTGAAAATGTCTGAGCTGACCTCTCACATGTACCGCTACTCTTAGGAATTGCTGGTCTTCCTGGTGTATGGGGACATGATAGTATGCGTCTTTTAGGTCCAAGACACTCAAAGGGTACGGAAACAAGATCTTGATTGCGGTTTTTATGGACTCCATCTTGAATGGTCTGTAGACAAAGAATCTGTTGAGGCCTCCCGGATTGATGATAGTCCTGTATGAGAGGTCTGGTTTATTTATCAGAAACAAGGAAGAATAAAATCCCCTTCCCTGCTGATGAATGGGTACCTCTACCAGCTATTTCTTTTGTAGCAAGAGTAACACCTCCGCTTCCAAGGCTTGCTGTTCCTTCCAGGATCTGGGGATGAGATCCTGAAGACCTGCCTGGGGATGAATGCAAACTCTAGCTTCAGTCCTGATTTTATTATGTTGAGTACCCAAGTATTGGCCGATATCTTTTCCTAGGCAGTTCGGAAGTGGGACAGCCTTCCTCCCTCCTGGGGCTGCCCATCATTTGGGGGATTTTTGGTTTCTTGATGAGGAACCCCCAAACATGAAACCTTTGTTCTTTGGCCTTTTATCTCTCCAGTCATCCTGATTTTTAGGTTGTCTACTCCTGCTATATTGTCTCCTACGAAAGGAACTTTAGAACTGCAGGCGTGACACAGTAGGAAACCCCTTTCTTCTTGTCTGCTGCCTTATCTAAAATATCGTCCAAAGCCTGCCCAAAGAGAAATATGCCCTCACATTGGATGGAGCATAATCTAGCTTTGGACTGTACATCCCCTGGCCAGCTCCTAAGCCAGAGAGCTCTACGGGCAGCGCTAGAGAGGTCTGCTGACCTCGCTGACAACCTCACCGAGTCGGCCGAGGCATCGGCTAAAAATGAATCTGCTCCCTGTAATAGAGGAAGATCCGACAGAAAGTCCTCCCTTGGATTATTGTCCTTTAGACGGTCACTCAGCTGTTGTAACCACACCATCAATGATCTTACTGTGCAGGTGGCTGCTATTGCTGGTTTTAACCCCTTACTGCCATCGGACGTACTATCCCGTCCATGGTACCTGGGTCCGTATGACCGGGGACGGGATAGTACGTCTCGTGCGATCGGACGCGCTCCCGGGGAGAGCGCAGCCGATCGCGGCCGGGTGTCAGCTGATTATCACAGCTGACACCCATGACTGTGTGTCAGGAGCGGTCACGGACCGCTCCCGGCACATTAACCCCTTGCACACCGCGATCAAACATGATCGCGGTGTACTGGGGGCACAGGGGAGGATCGCGCAGGGTGGGGGCTCCCTGCGCGCCCCCCTGAGACACTCAGAGCAGCGCGATGTGATCGCGCTGTTCTGAGGGCTTCCTCCCTCCCAGGACCCGGATCCAAGATGGCGCCGGGGTCCTGGAGGGAGGCGGCTACCTCAGTGCCTGCTGAGAGCAGGCACTGAGAAGCCTGCTGCACTGTCTGAGCGATCGCTGGTGTGACAGAGTGCTGTGCACACTGTCACACCAGCGATCTGATAAAATACAGTGATGTCCCACCCTGGGACAAAGTAAAAAAGTTAAAAAAATAAAAATAAACATGTTTTAAAAAAAAAATCCAAAATAAATAAAAAAATATATATATATTCCCCAATAAATTCACTTCTTCCTGTAAATAAAAAAAACAAAGCAATAAAAGTACACATATTTGGTATCACCGCGTCCGTAACGACCCCCCCTATAAAATTGTCCCACTAGTTAACCCCTTTAGTGAACCCCTTAAAAAAAAAAAAAAAAAAAAACGAAGCAAAAAAATCAATGCTTTATCATCATACCGCCAAACAAAAAGTGGAATAACACGCGATCAAAAAGACCGATATAAAAAAACATGGTACTGCTGAAAACGTCATCTTGTCCCGCAAAAAACGAGCCGTCATACAGCATCATCAGCGAAAAAATAAAAAAGTTATAGCTCGCAGAATAAAGCGATGCAAAAATAATTATTTTTTATATAAAATTGTTTTTATTCTATAAAAGCGCCAAAACATAAAAAAATGATATAAATGAGGTATCGCCATAATCGTACTGACCCGAAGAATAAAACTGCTTTATCAATTTTACCACACACGGAACGGTATAAACGCCTCCCCCAAAAGAAATTCATGAATTGCTGATTTTTGTTCATTCTAACCTCCCAAAAATCGAAATAAAAAGCGATCAAAAAAAGTCACGTGCTCAAAAATGGTACCAATAAAAACGTCAACTCGTCCCGCAAAAATAAGACCTCACATGATTCTGTGGGCCAAAATATGCAAAAATTATAGCTCTCAAAATGTGATGATGCAAAAACTATTTTTGCAATAAAAAGCGTCTTTTAGCGTGACAGCTGCCAATCATGAAAACCCGCTATAAATAGTAAATCAAACCCCCCTTTATCACCCCCTTAGTTAGGGAAAATTAATAAAATTAAAAAAAAGTATTTATTTCCATTTTCCCATTAGGGTTAGGGTTGCGGCTAAAGTTAGGGTTGGCGCTAAAGTTAGGATTAGGGTTAGGGTTGGGATTAGGGGTGTGTTACGGTTAGGTTTGTGGTTAGGGTTGGGACTAGGGTTTGGGGTGTGTTGGGGTTAGGGTTGGAGTTAGAATTGGGGGATTTCCGCTGTTTAGGCACATCAGGGGCTCTCCAAATGTGACATGGCGTCTGATCTCAATTCCAGCCAATTCTGCGTTGAAAAAGTCAAACGGTGCTCCTTCACTTCTCAGCTCTGCCATGCGTCCAAACAGTAGTTTATCCCCACATATGGGGTATCAGCGTACTCTGGACCCCAAGAGTTATTGTGCAATTTGTCCTATTTCTTCTGTTACCCTTGGGAAAATAAAAAACTGGGGGCGAAAATATCATTTTTGTACAAAAAAAATTATTTTTTTGTTTTTAACGGCTGTACATTATAAACTTCTGTGAAGCACTTGGGGCTTCATAGCGCTCACCACACATCTAGATAAGTTCCTTGTGGGTCTATTTTCCAAAATGGGGTCACTTGTGGGGGTTTCCACTGTTTAGGCGCATCAGGGGCTCTCCAAATGCGACATGACGCCCCCAGACCATTCCATCAAAGTCTGCAATCCAAAACGTCACTACTTCCCTTCCGAGCCCTGACGTGCGCCCATACAGTAGTTTTCTCCCACATATTGGGTATCAGCGTACTCAGGACAAATTGGACAACAACTTTTGGGGTCCAATTTCTCCTGTTACCCTTGTGAAAATAAATATTGGTAGCGAAAAATCATTTTTGTAAAAAAAAAAAAGGATTTTTTATTTTTTAAGGCTGTACGTTATAAACTTCTGTGAAGCACTTCGGGTTCAAAGTGCTCACCACACATCTAGATAAGTTCCTTGAGGGGTCTAGTTTCCAAAATGGTGTCATTTATGGGAGTTTCCACTGTTTAGGCAGATCAGGAGCTCTCCAAACACGACATGGCGTCCAGCCAATTCTGCGTTGAAAAAGTCAGACGGCGCTCCTTCCCTTCCAAACTCTGCCATGCACCCAAACAGTGGTTTACCCCCACATATGGGGTATCAGCGCACTCAGGACAAATTGCACAATAACTTTTGGAGTCTTGTTACCTTTGGAAAAATAAAAATTGGGTGAAAAGATCATTTTTGTGGAAAAAATATGATTTTTAAATTTTACGGCTCTACGTTATAAACTTGTGTGAAGCACTTGGGGATTCAAATTGCTCACCAAAGATCTAGAAAAGTTCCTTAGGGGTCTAGTTTCCCAAATGGGGTCATTTGTGGGGGGTTTCCACTGTTTAGGCACATCAGGGGCTCTCCAAATGCAACATGGCATCCAATCTCAATTCCAGCCAATTTTGGTTGGAAAAAGTCAAATGGTGCTCCTTCGATTCTGAGCTCTGCCGTGCGCCCAAACAGTGGTTCCCCCCCACATATGGGGTATCAGCGTACTCAGGACAAATTGGACAACAACTTATGTGGTCCAATTTCTCCTGTTACCCTTGGGAAAATAAAAAATTAGTGACTAAAAGATAATTTTTGTGGGAAAAAAATAGGATTTTTTATTTTCATGCCCGGGCATTATAAACTTGTGTGAAGCACTTGGGGGTTCAAAGTGCTCACCAAAGATCTAGATAAGTTCCTTAGGGGGCCTAGTTTCCAAAATGGGGTCACTTGTGGGGGTTTCCACTGTTTAGGCTCATCTGGGGCACTGCAAACGGAACATGACCCCCATCAACGTCTGCATTCCAAAACGTTACAACTTCCTTTCCAAGCCCTGCCGTGCACCCAAACAGTTCCCCCCCCCACATATGGGGTATCAGCGTACTCAGGACAAATTGGACAACAACTTTTGGGGTCCAATTTCCTTGGGAAAATTCAAAAATTTGGGACTAAAAAATCATTTTTGTGGAAAATTGTTTTTTTTTTTTTTCACACCCAGGCATTATAAGCTTTTGTGAAACACTTGGGGGTTCAAAGTGCTCACAATAGATCTAGATAAGTACCTTAGGGGGTCTAGTTTCCAAAATGGTGTCACTTGTGGGGGTTTCCACTGTTTAGGCGCATCAGGGCTCTCCAAACACGACATGGTGTCCAATCTCAATTCCCGCCAATTTTAGTTTGAAAAAGTCAAACGGCGCTCCTTCCCTTACGAGCTCTGCCGTGTGCCCAAACAGTGGTTTTCCCCCACATATTGGGTATTGGCGTACTCAGGAAATTGCATAACAACCTTATCTGTCCATTTTCTCCTTTTACCCTTGTGAAAATAAAAAAAAAAGTTTGTAAAAGATCATTTTTGTGGCTAAAAAGTTAAATATTCATTTTTTCCTTCCACGTTGCTTTAGTTCCTGTGAAGCACCTGAAGGGTTAATAATCTTCTTGAATGTGGTTTTGAGTACCTTGAGGGGTGCAGTTTTTAGAATGGTGTCACTTTTGGGTATTTTCTGCCATATAGACCCCTCAAAGTGACTTCAAATGAGAGGTGGTCCCTAAAAAAAATGGCTTTGTAAATTTTGTTGTAAAAATGAGAAATCGCTGGTCAACTTTTAACCCTTATAACTTCCTAACAAAAAAAAATTTTGGTTCCAAAATTGTGCTGATGTAAAGTAGACATGTGGTAAATGTTATTTCTTAACTATTTTGTGTGATGTATTTCTCTGTTTTAAGGGAATAAAAATTCAAAGTTTGAAAATTGCAAAATTTTAAAAATTTGCCATATTTGCGTTTTTTTTCAAAAATAAACGCAAGTTATATCGAAGAAAATTTTACTTCTAACGTGGAGTACAATATGTCACGAGAAAACAGTCTCAGAATCGTGAAGATCCGTTGAAGCGTTCCAGAGTTATAACCTCATAAAGAGACAGTGGTCAGAATTGTAAAAATTGGCCCGGTCATTAACGTGCAAACCACCCTTGGGGGTGAAGGGTTAATGAACCCGCTGACGACTCTCATGCCTGTTTCAGGAAGGTCTTGGCTTTCCTGTCTAAAGGGTCTTTTAAAGTCCCCAGATCGTCAAAGGACAAAGTGGATTTTTTGACCACTTTAGCTACTGCAACATCAATCCTTGGGGTTTTCTCCCATATGTCTACCTCTCCTTCGAAAAGGAGATACCCTTTTGAAGAAGAAGATGGTTGTGGCCCTTTACGTTCTGGCTTCTTCCATTGTTTGCTGATGAGCATCTTGATATTCTCATTAATTGGGAAGGAAAGTCTCTTCCTTTGACCCATGCCCCCAAACATAATGTCCTGTAGCGACTTAGTAGATTTAGGGTCTGAGATACCCATGGTGGATCTTATGGCTCTGACCAGCCTGTCCGTATCTTCTGTAGGGAAGCAGCACCTACTCCCCATCTCCCCATCGGAAGAGAAGGATAATTCTGAGCCTGAAGTTTCCTCAAGCTGTACTGAGCCCTCAGATTCTGAATACAGTGGCTCTGGCATGTGCTTCTCTTTCTTTGTCATCAGGTCCCTTAAAGACGCTTGGACCTTCGACCTGATGATAGACTTAAGGTCCATGGCAAACCCTGTTGCCTCCTCTGATATGGCCTGCTGTATACACTGCTGGCTGAGCTTCTTATGATATGAGCTAGGTAGATTTGCCTTGCACAGTGCACACTCTCTATTCATTTGTTTGGAAGTGTGCTTCAGGGGTCTTCCTTATCAAGGAAACACATGAAATGGAGGCTGGTTTTAATATAATGCACATTCACGTAGATCAATCACCACCTGTTGGTCAATCTATGGTACCAGTGATGGAGGCTGAGCCAGTTCTGAAGAAGGTCTCTCTTTGGTCGTGGCTTCGTGACCTGCCTTGCTTTTTAGCCTGGTCCAGCTGCTTGCACGATTACTATCACGCCCTCTATGCTGATGGCGCTGGGGGGGCTCCTGCAAAGGTGGAGATGGCGGTTGCGGCAGGCAACGCTGCTGCTGATCCATGACTGGAGCTGCAGGCAAGTGCCATTCTTCTGGGCCCACCCCTTTAAATACCTGGTGGCTCCGCCTCGCTGTCTTTTTTTTTTTTTTTCGAATCCAGCATGCTGTGTGGCCCTCCACAACAAGTCTCGTGCACGAGCAGCCCGGATGGCCGCTGATGTCACCGGCGCGCTCGTCATTGGGACGCGACAGAACCTCCTGTATCCCGCGCGTGCGCAGTCCCGGGCGGCCTGCTTTCCGACGCACTCAGTCTCCGGACGCCAGCCTGCATCCCCATGCGCAGCCCCGGAAGCCTGTCTTGGCGCACATCGCCGGGATCGCGCGCAGCCCAGGACCCGTGTAGACAGGGGACATTTTCCAAAGAGGTCTCCTGCTGCACCGCGCTGTGCCAACCTGACGGCCAGCGTTCTACTTCACACGGATGGCATCCAGATCCAGGACACCCTCCTGGGTAAGTATACCGCTTCTGTAGGCTTCCACGAGGACAGGAAAACGAACTGATGCGGAGGAGAGGTACCACCTTTTTATTCAGTAGGTTTCCAGTCCTGGTGGGGGGATACCCTATCTCAGGTAGTGCTGTCATGGGAGAGGAGGAAAAACAGAGGTTTACACAGAGGTTTTGTCAAGGTAAATATTCCTATACTGTTATGCTTCGCTTCCATTTTGTTTCATCGCCGCCATTTTGAGAAACAATAAGTTTTTCCTTGTCGAGTATTATATCAGATATATCAGAAACAGAAGATTGAGCTAAGATGGTACCAGCATTAACCAACGCCTACACCTGTTTCCTCTGAGGAAATGTCACGACGGCTGAACAAGACCACAACAAGGAAATGTTACAACGGTTGAACTTTACATGAAATGTCACATCTGCTGAATATCATATAGACATAGAACTGTGCCCACGCGGCTACATTTTCCTACCGTTACATTTACAGCCTGCTTGAATAATACCTAACCAATCAGAGATGGTAGATGCTAGACATATACAGTTTGCCCACGCTTGCAGGTGTTAGCAATATACTGTTTTACCCTTTACCCCACCCTGTCATCCTGTTTGCTACGTATGACATTGTATGACGTGTTTTGGCTATATAATCTCGTGTATGCGGAAATAAAGTAGAACATTGCTGAGATCGGTGCCTGCTAGTACCCTCCTGAGCGTGCTCTAAGTTTGAACCAGCTTGATTGCCTGACTCATTCTTTGATAAGTCGACTCATGCTCTTAGCCTGAATTTGGAGTGACTGGAGGACGAGTGATTGACGAGACGACCCCGTCAGTTTAATACATTGTGTCTGCAAGCTATTCCAGTAAGATCTGGATTCAAATAGCTAAACGGCGCTCCTTCCCTTCTCAACCCTGAAATTAGCCCAGGCAGTAATGTACAACCATATATAGGGTATTGTTGAATATAAGAGAAGTTGTAACATAATTTGTGAGGTCCATCTGTTTGCTATTACCCTTTGTAAAAGTGAAAAAAACGGGGCTTATATTTTATGAAGAATTCTAAAATTATCACCATATAAAGTGACACACGTCAGACTTGAAAAACGTGCCCTGATTAGGAACACAAAATTGACCGAAGGAACTGGTTATCAGAGTATTTTGTGAACTAACTACTGAAGACAAAAACTGTGACTATAGACAATAACATCTACTGAACTGATCAAACTCAACAATCTTCATCAGTAAAAATTGAGTAACTGGTGGTGAAAGCTCTCTGGTGCAATTATAGTATGGGCTTGTTGATTCTTGGCAATCTAAACAATTGTAAGGGCCAATATTTTCTGTCAGATGAGTTTCAAGAAGAAATATTAGGTAGTCAAAAATAAGAGTAGAGAAGTATTAGCACCTCCATTTCAGGAGAGATTGTGCAGTACTGTAATCTGAATTCCTTAGGATCGAAAACAGAATGTAATTTATGACGTGGAGTGAATCCATGAAACCAGGGCTCGAGCCATGCCAACACATCTCCTGCAGGTGTGAATACATGTATATTACAGCCATCAGCCACACACAGCTTAGAGATCTATGATGGCACAGGTGTAATATTTTTATGTAGTTTATCATAATCCTCCTTGAAGTTAGATGGTTTTAAAAAAAAAAAAATTGAAAAGTCAGGATAAAGGGAAACTGTTGTTATTGTACAGAAATTCACACTTGACCCCGACTGCACATTTAACCCCTTAACGACCGCCGATACGCCTTTTAACGGTGGCAGTTAAAGGGAAGGGGCCACCAGTTTTCTTGTAGTTTGTTTTTTTGTGAAATTAAGCTTAATTCCTCTCTGCCATCCGACGTACTATTCTGTCCATGTGACCTGGGACTTAATTTCCATGGACGGAATAGTACATCATGGGCGATCAGACGTACTCACGGGGGAGCCAATCGCATCCCGATCGCTTATCTGCACAGTGTCAACGATCTGACATTATATAGTGATGTGCCATCCTGGGACAATGTAAAAAAGTTTAAAAAAAATAAAAAAATTAACGTGTTAAAATATTTTTTTTAAAATTCCTAAATAAAGAAAAAAAAAATATTTCCCCAATAAATACATTATTTTGTAGTTAAAAAAAATAATAAAAGTACACATATTTAGAAACGACGCATCCGTAACGATGCGACCTATAAAACTGTCTCACTAGCTAACCCCTTTAGTGAACCCCATAAAAAAAAAAACAAGGCAAAAAAACAATGCTTAATCATCATACCGCCGAACAAAAAGTGGAGTAACACGCGATCAAAAAGACGGATATAAATAAACATGGTACCACTGAAAACGTCATCTTGTCCCGTAAAAAACGAGCCACCATACAGCATCATCAGCAAAAAAATTAAAAAGTTATAGCTCGCAGAATAAAGCGATGCAAAAATAATTTTTTATATAAAATAGTTTTTATTGTAAAAAAGCACCAAAACACAAAAGAATTATACTGTATAAATGAGGTATTGCTGTAATCGTACTAACCCGAAGAATAAAATTGCTTTATCAATTTTACCACACGTGGAAATTCATGAATTGCTGATTTTTGTTCATTCTGCCTCCCAAAAATCGGAATAAAAAGCAATTTAAAAAATGTCATGTGCCCGAAAATGGTACCAATAAAAACATCAACTCATTCCGCAAAAAACAAGACCTCACATGACTCTGTGGGCCAAAATATGGAAAAATTATAGCTCTCAAGGTGAATGATGGGTCTGCCGATTCTGCTAGGTTCTCCAGCCAAGTTATATAGCCGAGAAGGTTTCAGAGCCCAAAACTACAACTTGGGGAAAGGGGAGGATCCCGGTAACTCAGCCCCTTTATGATGTCATGACCCAGAACTATACAGTACAGCCACTGAGTCAGGGTGTTAGATTCATGTGAAGGAAACCCGGTTCCTTCCACGTCACCAATGTGACGTAACTACACAGGCACAGCTCTACGGCGCCCCCTTTGTCTATCAGGTCAGTAAGGGAACTGCACCTAGAGCAAATGGCCGCCGGGAGGATGTCCTGTTACCCACTGGGTATTCTAAGATTCGTGATCAGAGTAAAAGCATCAGCCCAAAATTAATTTTATGGTTTAATTGCCTTAAGGGCGCACTAGAGAATTACAGGAATATACAGTAAGTTATTCAACGGAATTACAGTGGATTTGCAGTCAGAGTAAAATATTACAATAAGGTACAAGGCTTAGAGGTATTAGTTAAAGGTCAATGTTACCAGGCTGTAGGTTGCATGTGGACACCAGGAGCTCTGCGATCCACAGGTAAGAATCTTAGTTGCCGGACAGTCCCCAAAAGGTGTGCCGCTGCTCCCTTGGCAGATCTGTCCCCTGTTCCTTCTTAGTTCATCATCTTCTTATTCTTCTGTGTGAATAGAGAGAGTCTGCCATCCGCTCACAGTTCTTAAACCTGCTAGGTCCCTCCCCTCGGTGTCAGAGGGTGCACTAATAATCTCCACCCTTAGCTCCCTGCAGAATTTATTCCCAATATCTAAGAAAGGGGTTAACTTTCTCCAGGACGATCGGATCAGGACACGAGAGGTACCAGCGAATGCAGTTTGTTTTGCCTGTCGCGTGGAGATCAAACATGGCCCGATTGGCCCTCCACCACAACCCAATCTCTATATCTCAGGTCCCCGAGCCATCACCGACTCGGGAGTCGCACTGTCAGATGCCCGAGGTCCGCAGGATCACGCAGATATCTTTTATGAGTCTGTACCTTGAAAGATGTACTCATAATTCATAATCCTAGAACGGAGTCATAGTGGATGGGAGAGACAATGGATGTGTTTTCTGTGTCTAGCTGACAGGCATAATCTAATTGAAGCCCCCAGGCATCTCCAGGCCCCATGCTGGCGTAGCTCCGTACTAAAGCTTTGAAGTCCTATTTTGTATTTTTGTATTTATGTTTAAATTCATTTATATTTAATAAACTTTATAATTTTCTAAATAATCCCTCTTGTGGTTTTGGATTTTTCTATTGTTTATAAACCCTGGGTATTTTGATATATATTTAATTTTTAGTTTGATTTTGGCCATATCAATACCATATTTTGTTCGGTTTTTCTCTTATGCTGGGGGATTAGTCCCGCTAGTCACGGTGACATTTTGTAGGTATATATTGAAGTCCTGTTTTGGCCTGACCTACTTAGCATACTAAAGACCTTGTTATTCACAGTGGACACTAAACCCTGTTGTCTTCAATATGCCTACAGGCCATGGGGGTTAGGAGTAGTTAGCTGCCTGTGGCTCTGTGAACAGACAAAATGGCAGCTGGGACAGGCCAGGCTCAGTCATGAGGTGAGCATGAGGCCCCATATCTAAGATGGTGGCTGTTCCTTCATCACAGCCCCCCAAAAGAAATTCATGAATTGCTGATTTTTGTTCATTCTGCCTCCCAAAAATCGGAATAAAAAGCAATCAAAAAATGTCATGTGCCCGAAAATGCTAGCAATAAAAACATCAACTCATTCCGCAAAAATCAAGACCTCACATGACTCTGTGGGCCAAAATATGGAAAAATTATAGCTCTCAAAATGTGGTGATGCAAAAAGTATTATTTTTTGCAATAAAAAGGGCCTTTTAGCATGTGACAGCTGCCAAACAAAAACCCGCTATAAATAGTAAATCAAACTCCCCTTTATCACCCCCTTCTTTATGGAAAAATAATAAAATAAAAAAATGTATTTCCATTTTCCCATTAGGGTTAGGGTTGTGGCTAAAGTTAGGGTTAGAGTTGGGGCTAAAGTTAGGATTAGGACTAAAGTTAGGGTTAGAGTTGGGGCTAAAGTTAGGATTAGGGTTTGGATTAGGGTTAGGGTTGGGATTAGGGTTAAAGTTGGAGTTAGAATTGGGGGGTTTCCACTGTTTAGGCACATCAGGGGATCTCCAAACGCGACATTGCGTCCAAACTCAATTCCAGCCAATTTTGTATTGAAAAGTCAAACGGCGCTCCTTCCCTTCCAAGCTCTGCTGAGAACCCAAACAGTGGTTTACCTGCATATATGGGGTATCAGCATACTCAGGACAAATTGTACAACAACTTTTGAAGTCAAATTTCTCCTGTTACCCTTGGTAAAATAAAAAACATTCCAAAAATTCATGTGAAGCACTTGAAGGGTTAATAAACATCTTGAATGTGGTTTTGAGCACCTTGAGGTTTGCAGTTCTTAGAATGGTGTCACTTTTGGGTATTTTCTATCATATAGACCCCTCATAGTTACTTCAAATGTGATGTAGTGCCTAAAAAAAATGGTGTTGTAAAAATGAGATATCGCTGGTCAAATTTTAACCCTTATAACTTCCTAACAAAAAAAAAATTTAGTTCCAAAATTGTGCTGATGTAAAGTAGACATGTGGGAAATGTTACTTATTAAGTATTTTGTGTGACATATCTCTGTGAGCATGAAAATTCAAAGTTGGAAAATTGCGAAATTTTCAAATTTTTTTGCCAAATATACGTTTTTTTCACAAATAAACGCAAGTCATATCAAAGAAGTTTTACCACTATCAAAGTACAATATGTCATGATTAACCATTGTCAGAATCACCAGGATCCATGGAAGCGTTCCAGAGTTATTACCTCTTAAATGGACAGTCGTCAGAATTGTAAAAATTTGCCCGGTCATTAACATGCAAACCACCCTTGGGGGTTAAGGGGTTAAAATACTAATTAAAGCGTATTAATGTAATGTTTGCAGTTTTCAAACATTTCCATATGAAAAATATAATTTTTTTTACAAATATATGTAATTACCACTAGGGGGAGCATTTTCCATTTTAGACCTCAAGCAGCTACAGCAGGGGTGGGCAATTAATTTTCCCGAGGGGCCACATGAGAGACCATGACTGTTGTGGAGGGCCGAACCAATAGCTTTAAAAATTAAGTTCTACTCAACTTATTAACTTATTAATATTGATTGCATCACTTAATATTGAGCAGAATTAAGTATGCTGACACCCCCTATATATATTTGAACCCCCACAGCCCCTTATATACAGCATGAGCCTCACACAGCCTCCCTATATATACAGCATGAGCCCCACACAGCCTCCCTATATACTGCATGAGCCCCACACAGCCTCCATATATATACTGCATGAGCGCCACACAGCCCCCCTATTATACTGCATGAGCCCCACAGTCTCCCTAATACTGCATGAGCGCCACACAGCCTCCCTATATATACTGCATGAGCCCCACACAGCCTCCATATATATACTGCATGAGCGCCACACAGCCCCCCTATATATACTGCATGAGCCCCACAGTCTCCCTATATACTGCATGAGCGCCACACAGCCTCCCTATATACTGCATGAGTGCCACACAGCCCCCCTATATACACTGCATGAGCCCCACAGCCTCCCTATATATACTGCATGAGCGCCACACAGCCTTCCTATATACACTGTATGAGCGCCACACAGCCTCCCTATATACTGCATGAGCCCCACACAGCCTTTCCATATACTGCATGAGTATACAGCCTTCCCATAGCCTCTCCATGTGCTGCACGTCACCCCCATAGAATCCCCATGTGCTGTACGTCACCCCCATAGAATCCCCACGTTCACCCCTATAGAATCCCCACGATCACTCCCATAGAATCCCCATGTTTACTTCCATAGAATTCCCACGTTCACCTCCATAGAATCCCCACGTTCACCTCCATAGAATCCCCACGTTCACCTCCATAGAATCCCCACGTTCACCTCCATAGAATCCCCACGTTCACCTCCATAGAATCCCCACGTTCACCTCCATAGAATCCCCACGTTCACCTCCATAGAATCCCCACGTTCACCTCCATAGAATCCCCACGTTCACCTCCATAGAATCCCCACGTTCACCTCCATAGAATCCCCACGTTCACCTCCATAGAATCCCCACGTTCACCTCCATAGAATCCCCACGTTCACCTCCATAGAATCCCCACGTTCACCTCCATAGAATCCCCACGTTCACCTCCATAGAATCCCCACGTTCACCTCCATAGAATCCCCACGTTCACCTCCATAGAATCCCCACGTTCACTTCCATTGAATTCCCATGTTCATACACATGAAAAAAAAAATAACACCACATACTCACATCAGTCCCGTTCCCAGGCGCCCTGCTGTTGCTGTTGCTGTCTCCGATGCGCTGACTCACCGGCGGTACACAGCTGATGCGATGACATGACGTCATCACTTCAGCTGTTTCCAGTGGCGTAGCAACTGTTTGTGGCGCCCGGGGCGGCAAATTTTAGGCCACACCCCCTAGCCACACCCATTTCACTGGTCACACCCATATTCACACCCTGACCACACCCACTTAGCACTGCTGATCACACTGTTTCATAAACAATAATTATAAACACATACCTCTCAACCGACCCGGTTTCAGCGGGACAGTCCCGATTTCAGGACCCTGTCCGCTGTCCCGGCCAGGCGGTTTACTTTCTGCATTAGAATCGTACATACGGAAACCCCGGGGACCTCCCAACACATTCTGGCAGCCACAAGTCACGTTCCATCGCTGACCTTATTTCCCCAGGATGTGGGGATCTCACCAGCTATGAGGCGCTCCATTCAATACCCGGCTCTCACTGAGCGAGACAGGCAGGATCTGGGGATCTCTTCATCTGTTGAACAGATCCCATGTCGAGATCCCCACATCCTGCTTGTCTCGCTCAGTGAGAGTCGGGTATTGTATGCAGCGGTCCGTACAATACCCGGCTTTCACTCCAACAGATCCAACGGCTCGATGCGTTGCCGTTCTGAAGACTCTCCCGAGAACAAGTTACAGTACCTGCTGCTGTAAGCTGACCGCCGGAAATGAGGTCAGCGGTCATTTCCAGCGTTCAGCTGACTTACAGCACGTCACCTCCGGTGGAACGTGACATGTGGCTGCCAGAACGTGTGGGAGGTCCCCGGGTTTCCGCATGTACGATTCTAATGCGGTAAAGTAAACCTCCCGGCCAGGACAGCGGGACAGGGACCCAGCCCTACACAGATAACAGCATTCGCTCCGTCCCCACGCAGACCCATGCACATAATGGCACCCCTCCTTCCCCCCTGCAGCCCCCAAGCACACAGATCCCGCAAGTAACAGGACCCTTGTACATGTGCGGCTCCGCTCTTTGTGGCCTTGTACACACACGGCTCCGCTCCACACACCTCACACGCACAAGGCTCCGCTCCGTACACACATGGCTTCGCTCCGTACACCTCGTACACACACGGCTTTGCTCCGTACACCTCGTACACACACGGCTCCGCTCCGTACACCTCCGCTCCGTACACCTCGTACACACACGGCTTTGCTCCGTACACCTCGTACACACACGGCTCCGCTCCGTACACCTCGTACACACACGGCTTTGCTCCGTACACCTTCGCTATGTACACCTCGTACACACACGGCTTTGCTCCGTACACCTCGTACACACATGGCTCCGCTCCGTACACCTCGTACACACACGGCTCCGCTCCGTACACCTTCGCTACGTACACCTCATACACACACGGCTTTGCTCCGTACATCTCGTACACACACGGCTTTGCTCCGTACACCTCGTACACACACGGCTTTGCTCCGTACACCTCGTACACACACGGCTTTGCTCCGTACACCTCGTACACACACGGCTTTGCTCCGTACACCTCGTACACACACGGCTTTGCTCCGTACACCTCGTACACACACGGCTCCGCTCCGTACACCTCGTACACACACGGCTCCGCTCCGTACACCTCGTACACACACGGCTTTGCTCCGTACATCTCGTACACACACGGCTCCGCTCCGTACACCTCGTACACACGGCTCCGCTCCGTACACCTCATGCACACACAGCTCAGCTACATCCACACTGTAAACCCCTTATGATCCCACATATAAACTTACCATCATCCAGCACCATGACGACCAGTACAGCAGCAGCTTCCTGCACACAGGGGCCTGATCATGTGACACCTAACTCCTCCCCTCCTGTGACCTCATCACAGGTCCTGCTACCACCTTTACAAAGCACAGCACAGCAATGGTAAATGCTGGCTGTGCGAAGTTGGGAGGGCAATGAAGAGGTGCATTGGGGGGCGTGGCGACTTCTGAATGCAGGACACAGTGTCCTGACCGAGCGGTAGGAGGGGTTAGAATCGGGACTGTTGGGGTATGGAATTGCTGCTGCGCTGCCCCCACACACATGTGCCGCCTGGGGCGCACCGCCCCCCCGCCCCACCCACGCTACGCCACTGGCTGTTTCACACGCTGATTGGTGGAGGAAGTGGCCGGAGGCCCCTCCTCCACCAATGCTGACTGCGCCTAGGGAGACAGCGAGTGGGCGGGCACGGTGCAGCCTGCGGACCTCAGGTTTTCAGCCCCACGGCTGTCTCGGTCCGCGGGCCGGACTGAGACAACAAGAGGGCCGGATGTGGCCCGCGGGCCGCACTTTGCCCAGGTCTGAGCTACAGTAAGACTTACCAGCTTTACTGGTAGCTGGAAAATTAGGGCAATAACTGCTGACATCACCATTCCCCTCCCTTTTTGGTGTTATAGTACCCCTGGGGCAGAATGAAGAGTAGCATCATAGGGCAGCGCCATTTTGTGGGTGACTGCTCTGTCATCTGCTATCACCAGCAGTTACTGCATCGGAAGCACAGCTTGGTTACAGAGGAGCAGAAGACAGTGGACTCAGCAGCATCATGGACCGGAGGAAGAGTGAAGTAGTGATGGGCGAGCACTATAATGTTGGGTGCTCGTTGCTCGGGTCGAGCAGATTGGAATACTCGGGTACTCGGACAGAACAACGAGCCCAATGTAAGTCTATGGGAGACCCGAGCATTTTTACCGCGATCCCCCCGGGGTCCTTTTAAGGTCTAAATACGTCTGAAAATGATGGAAACACTGCTCAAATGACACGAGGACATCATGGGGATCGCCCCTGGAAGCATTCCTGACTCCTAGTTCACAGCTTTAAACAATGTTGCCAGAGTTTTCATGCCAGTGTTACCGATGCACCAAAAAACATAGAAAAACGAAACCGGATTTTGCTGGGAAATATGTAAAGGTACATCCTTTCCATGTAAATGACTTGTGTATAAGGCAAAATAAATAACCCCAGACCAAAATGTTCCTCCCCCATGGGCTATGTTCAGACGCAGCGTTTTTGAAGCGTTTTTTCAACTTTAACATTGCTTTCAACCAAAACAAATGCATTCACTGGGAAATGTCATTGTAACATTTCACAACCCTAGCTGGCCATGTGGTGTGTGACACATAAGCAGACACATCTTGTTTCATTTATGAAGGAGGGACTCAAAGTCACAGAGCCTATTTTTACAGGGGCATCAGGCAGCATTAGTCTTCTTAACCCCTCTCTGACATCCGACGTACTATCCCGTCCATGAAACCCGTGACAATCTGACCATGGACGGGATAGTACGTCATAGCGATCAGCTGCGCTCCCCGCTTATCGCCGCCGGGTGTCAGCTGATTATCACAGCTGACACCCGGGACTGTGTGCCAGGAGCGGTCACGGACCGCTCCCGGCACATTAACCCCTGGCACACCGCGATCAAACATGATCGCGGTGTACCGGGGCACAGGGGAGCATCGCACAGGAAGGGGGCTCCCTGCGAGCTCCCCTGAGACTCTCAGAACAGCGCTGTTCTGAGGGCTTCCTCCCTCCCAGTACCCTGGTCCAAGATGGCCGCCGGGTCCTGCAGGGAGGCGGCTTCCTCAGTGCCTGCTGAGAGCAGGCACTGAGAAGCCTGCAGCGCTGCCTGTGAGATCGCTGGTCTCACAGAGTGCTGTGCACACTGAGACCAGCGATCTGACATTTTACAGTGATGTCCCACCCAGGGACAATGTAAAAAAGTGAAAAAAAATAAACGTGTAAAAAAAATTCCAAAATAAAAAAAAAAAAAAAAAAATATTCCCCAATAAATTCATTTCTTCCAGTAAATAAAAAAAATAAAAAAACAATAAAAGTACACATATTTGGTATCGTCGCGTCCGTAACAACCCCCACTAAAAAACTGTCCCACTAGTTAACCCCTTTTGTGAACCCCTTAAAAAAAAAAAAAAAAAACAAAGCAAAAAATCAGTGCTTTATCATCATACCGCTGAACAAAAAGTGGAATAACACGCGATCAAAAAGACGGATATAAATAAACATGGTACTGCTGAAAAACGTTATCTTGTCCCGCAAAAAACGAGCCGCCATACAGCATCATCAGCGAAAAAATAAAAAAGTTATAGCTCGCAGAATAAAGCGATGCAAAAATAATAATCTTTATATAAAATTGTTTTTATTCTATAAAAGCACCAAAACATAAAAAAATGATATAAATGAGGTATCGCCGTAATCGTACTGACCCGAAGAATAAAACTGCTTTATCAATTTTACCACACGCGGAACGGTATAAACGCCTCCCCCAAAAGAAATTCATGAATTGCTGATTTTTGTTCAT
Organism: Oophaga sylvatica; assembly: GCA_033576555.1. Taxonomy (NCBI): domain Eukaryota; kingdom Metazoa; phylum Chordata; class Amphibia; order Anura; family Dendrobatidae; genus Oophaga; species Oophaga sylvatica. Next base: position 29,802 of record JARQOD010008602.1, read on the forward strand.
TCTAACCTCCCAAAAATCGAAATAAAAGCGATCAAAAAAATGTCACGTGCTCAAAAATGGTACCAATAAAAACGTCAACTTGTACCGCAAAAAATAAGACCTCACATGACTCTGTGGGCCAAAATTTTCAAAATTTAAAGCTCTCAAAATGTGGCAATTTTTGCAATAAAAAGCGTCTTTTAGCGTGACAGCTGCCAATCATAAAAACTTGCTATAAATAGTAAATCAAACCCCCCTTTAACACCCACTTAGTTAGGGAAAAATAATAAAATTAAAAAAATAAATTTATTTATTTCCATTTTCCCATTAGGGTTATGGTGAAGGTTAGGGTTGCAGCTAAAGTTAGGGTTAGGGTTGGCGCTAAAGTTAGTATTAGGGTTATGGTTGGGATTAGGGTTAGGGGTGTGTTAGGGTTAGGTTTGTGGTTAGGGTTGGGACTAGGGTTAGGGGTGTGTTGGGGTTAGGGTTGGAGTTAGAATTGGGGGGTTTCCGCTGTTTAGGCACATCAGGTGCTCTCCAAATGTGACATGGCGTCTGATCTCAATTCCAGCCAATTCTGTGTTGAAAAAGTCAAATGGTGCTCCTTCCCTTCTGAGCTCTGCCATGCGCCCAAACAGTAGTTTACTCCCACATGGGGTATCAGCGTACTCTGGACCCCAAGAGTTATTGTGCAATTTGTCCTATTTCTTCTGTTACCCTTGGGAAAATAAAAAACTGGGGGCGAAAATATCATTTTTGTAAAAAAAATATATATTTTTTATTTTTACGGCTGTACGTTATAAACTTCTGTGAAGCACTTCGGGGTTCAAAGTGCTCACCACACATCTAGATAAGTTCCTTGTGGGGTCTATTTTCCAAAATGGGGTCACTTGTGGGGGGTTTCCACTGTTTAGGTGCATCAGGGGTTCTCCAAATGCGACATGACGCCCCCAGACTATTCCATCAAAGTCTGCAATCCAAAACGTCACTACTTCCCTTCCGAGCCCCAACGTGTACCCATACAGTAGTTTTCTCCCACATATTGGGTATCAGCGTACTCAGGACAAATTGGACAACAACTTTTGGGGTCCAATTTCTCCTGTTACCCTTGTGAAAATAAAATATTGGGGACAAAAAAAATCATTTTTGTAAAAAAAAAAAAAAAAAAAAAAAAGATTTTTTATTTTACGGCTGTACGTTATAAACTTCTGTGAAGCACTTGGGGGTTCAAAGTGCTCACCACCAGGGCCGGCTCCAGGTTTTTATGGGCCCCGGGCGAAAGAGCCTCAGTGGGCCCCTTTAACACAGACCACGATTCATAATACACAGATACTGCAGAGAAATATGGGTATAGTACAGTGCCAAACACTTCACTTCTTCCATTACATGACTGATGCCTATTGTAAATTGTACAATAGCTCAAAAACCGCCAAATCCTCACAGCGCACAGAACAGACTGGACAGTACAGTCCTCCATACAATATTATGGGCACCACAGTCTCCCCCTCATCACCCATATAATACCCCATGCAGGATGTCACCCTCATATAATGCTCCATACAGAATACTGGACCCAAAATAATGCTCCATACAGAATACTGGACCCAATATAATGCTCCATACAGGATACTGGTCCCCATATAATACTCCATACAGGATACTGGTCCCCATATAATGCTCCATACAAAATATGGAGCTCTCCTCTGCGCTGTACTGCGTTCTGCACTTTTACGGCGCTGCGGAAAGACTCCCCATTATCATCATGATTTCCTCCTCATCATCATCATTGCCTCCTTATCATCATCATTGTCTCCCCATCATCATCATGGCCTCCCCATTATCATCAATGCCTGCCCATCATCATCATCATCATCTCCTCCACATCATCAATGCCTGCCCATTATCATCATGGCCTCCCCATTATCATCAATGCCTGCCAATCATCATCTTCTCCCCATCATCAATGCCTGCCCATTATCATCAATGCCTGCCCATTATCATCATCTTCTCCCCATCATCATCAATGCCTCCCCATTATCAGCAAAGCCTGCCCATCATCACACACAGACAGCACACAAGCACTCTCTCACATACACACACACACACACAAAGCACCGCACTACATACACACACAGACACAGACACACACACAGAGAGACACACACACACACACGTCTTACCCGTACAGCGTCCGCGCTCTCTGTCACAGCCGGCCGCTGAATGATGACGTCATTCAGCTGCTTGCTGTGAGAGGAAGCCCCCGGTGCCCCCTGGAGCCCGGAGCTGCGGAAGCGGAGGCACGGGAGAGGTAAGTATTGTGCCATCTGATGCCGGGGCCCTGAGCAAGCGGGGGGGGGGGGGGGGGGGGCCAGTGGCGGCGCTGACACCGCTCTCCTCCGCTAAAGGAGGGGGGGTGCCAGACGGCGAGTGGGCCCCCCCGCCTGCTCAGGGCCCCGGCACTTGCCCGGGTGTGCCGGGTGCTGACGCCGGCCCTGCTCACCACACATCTAGATAAGTTCCTTGAGGGGTCTAGTTTCCAAAATGGTGTCATTTGTCGGGGGTTTCCACTGTTTAGGCAGATCAGGAGCTCTCCAAACACGACATGGCATCCAGCCAATTCTGCGTTGAAAAAGTCAAACGGCGCTCCTTCCCTTCCAAACTCTGCCATGCACCCAAACAGTGGTTTACCCCCACATATGGGGTATCAGCGTACTCAGGACAAATTGCACAATAACTTTTGGAGTCTTGTTACCCTTGGGAAAATAAAAATTTGGGTGAAAAGATCAATTTTGTGGAAAAAATATGATTTTTTAATTTTACGGCTCTACGTTATAAACTTGTGTGAAGCACTTGGGGTTCAAATTGCTCACCAAAGATCTACATAAGTTTCTTAGGGGGTCTAGTTTCCCAAATGGGGTCATTTGTGGGGGGTTTCCACTGTTTAGGCACATCAGGGGCTCTCCAAATGCAACATGGCGTCCAATCTCAATTCCAGCCAATTTTGGTTGGAAAAAGTCAAATGGTGCTCCTTCCATTCCGAGCTCTGCCGTGCGCCCAAACAGTGGTTCCCCCCCAAATATCGGGTATCAGCGTACTCAGGACAAATTGGACAACAACTTTTGTGGTCCAATTTCTCCTGTTACCCTTGGGAAAATAAAAAATTAGTGACTAAAAATAATTTTTGTGGGAAAAAAATAGGATTTTTTAATTTTACGGCTCTACGTTATAAACTTGTGTGAAGCACTTGGGGGTTCAAATTGCTCACCAAAGATCTAGATAAGTTCCTTAGGGGGTCTAGTTTCCAAAATGTGGTCACTTGTGGGGGTTTCTACTGTTTAGGCTCATCTGGGGCACTGCAAACGGAACATGACCCCCATCAACGTCTGCATTCCAAAACGTTACTACTTCCTTTCCAAGCCCTGCCGTGCACCCAAACAGTTTCCACCCCCCCCCCCCACATATTGGGTATCAGCGTACTCAGAACAAATTGGACAACAACTTTTGGGGTCCAATTTCCTTGGGAAAAATCAAAAATTTGGGACTAAAAAATCATTTTTGTGGAAATTTTTTATTTTTTTTTTTTCACACCCAGGCATTATAAACTTTTGTGAAACATTTGGGGGTTCAAAGTGCTCACAACAGATCTAGATAAGTTCCTTAGGGGGTCTAGTTTCCAAAATGGTGTCACTTGTGGGGTTTCCACTGTTTAGGCGCATAAGGGGCTCTCCAAACCCGATATGGCATCCAATTTCAATTCCAGCCAATTTTAGTTTGAAAAAGTCAAACGGCGCTCCTTCCCTTATGAGCTCTGCTGTGCGCCCAGAGAGTGGTTTTCCCACACTTATGGTTTATTGGCGTACTCAGGAGAAATTGCACAACAACTTTATCTGTCCATTTTCTTCTTTTACCCTTGTGAAAATAAAAAAAGTTTGTAAAAGATCATTTTTGTGGCTAAAAAGTTAAATATTCATTTTTTCCTTCTAAGTTGCTTCAGCTCCTGTGAAGCACCTGAAGGGTTAATAAACTTCTTGAATGTGGTTTTGAGTACCTTGAGGGGTGCATTTTTAGAATATGCATTTTTGGGGTATTTTCTGCTAAAAAAACCCCTCAAATTTTGACTTCAAATATAGGTGGCCCCCAAAAAAAAAAAAATGTTTTGTAAATTTTTTTTAAAAAAATAGAAATCGCGGTCAACTTTTAACCTTATAATTTCCAAAAAATAAAAATTTTATTCCAAAATTGTGCGATGTAAAGTAACTGGGGAAATTTTTATTTTTTAACTATTTTGTTTTCCCTTTTTCTCTTTTTTAAGAATAAAATTCAAGTTTTTAAAATGCAAAATTTTAAAAATTTTCGCCAATTTCATTTTTTTTTTAAAAATAAACCAAGTTATATTTTAAGAAAATTTTTCCAATAACTGAAGTCAATTTCACGAAAAACAATTAGAATCCCAAAATCCGTTTGAAACGTTTTCCAGAGTTTTTAACCTCATAAAGAACGTGGCAAATTTTAAAAATTGGCCCGGTCATTAACGGCAAACCACCCTTGGGGGTTAAAAGGGTTTAAAGGGGCCTTATTAACAGTGGTGTCCTAAATTTTTAGCATGCAGTGAGTGGCTGGGCTGCCAAGAATTCAACGCACCCCTACCCCCTTTTACGAGATGTCCAGGTGGCTTCCATAAAAAATTTTTCACGAATGCAAGGCCTGCCCTCTACCAAGTTAATGCACCCCCCAAAAGCCCTTGGAAAGCAGGTTTCTGGTGGGCCCCGGAAAACCCCCTTTCAATATTCATTTTTTACTCCCATTCTGTTTTTTATGCATTGATCAAGGCTGCCCTGCTACCCAATCATATGCACCCCAATAACTCCAATCCCCCCCTTGAAAGAAACAGGGAGGGGGAAACCTCTTACCAAAAAATGTCTCCTAGAATTTGGGGGCCCATACTGTAAGTGTATGGGGGGGCCACATTTTCCACTGGGGGTACACCCAACCTTTTCCATAACAAGTATTTAACACCCCCCAAAAACACCCCCCCCTTGTTTGAATTTGACAATGGGTGTAGCAGCATGGAACACGTTAACCCGGTGATCTACGCCCAATTTTAAAAGGGGCGGGTCTCCCCAGACTGGGAAAGCCCATACACTAAGTGTATGGGGTTTCAAACATTGCCCCTGTGGGGACACCTCAACCTTTTCCATA
>JARQOD010008603.1:0-34977 GCA_033576555.1 Oophaga sylvatica
TTGGCAAACCCGATGAAGCGCTGTACCTCCTTCACATTTCTAGGACTTGGCCAATCCTTGATGGCTTGGGTTTTGCTTCCATCCATACTAATTCCTTGTGTAGACAGTACATACCCCAGAAATTGAATTTCGGTCCTATGGAATTCACACTTTTCAAGTTTGATGTAAAGATGATTTTGTCTTAGACGTTCCAAGACCATTCTCACATGTCCATGATGTTCCTCTGTGGAGTTAGAAAAAATTAGAATATCATCCAAATAAATTACCACGAATGTATCTAGGAGATCCCTGAAGATGTCATTCACCAAGTGTTGGAAAGTGGCTGGGCGGTACTCAGACCAAAAGGCATAACTAGATATTCAAAGTGTCCATAGCGTGACCTGAATGCAGTCTTCCATTCATCCCCAGGTCTAATACGGACTAAGTTATAGGCCCCACGAAGATCTAGTTTAGAAAAAATTTTGGCATGTCGCACTCTCTCCAATAACTCAGGGATTAAAGGCAATGGATAACGGTTTCTAATAGTAACCTTATTGAGTTCCCTATAGTCTACGCATGGTCTCAGAGATCCATCTTTCTTCTTTACAAAGAAGATGGGTGCACCTGCAGGAGATGAAGAGGGGCGTATGAAGCCCTTGGCTAGATTTTCATCTATGTAATCCTTTAAAGCCTTTAGCTCGGCCCCGCCAGGGGTAGATCTTACCAAAAGGTATCTCTGCTCCAGGCAATAATTCAATTGGACAATCATATGGACGGTGAGGAGGAAGCTGGTCAGCGTTCTTCTTGTCACATAAATCCACATAGTCCTGGTATACAGCTGGTAGTTCAGGGACTGACATGATTCCTTTAGGAACAGAGCAAGCTGAAACTTTTGGACTCATCTGTTTCTCTGGAAAGTGTAATTCCTTGGTCTCCCAGTTAATGGTAGGATTCTGAGCCTGCAGCCATGGTAGCCCTAGAATAATGGGAAAGTGGGGAGAAGAGATAAGCATAAAGGACAGTTTCTCTTGATGATCTTTACCCATAAGAACCCTCAAAGGCTCTGTTTCCTGATCCACTGGTCGAGAGGTCAGCAGGGAGCCATCCACAGTTTCCATCTGTACTGGAGTAGCCTTCTTCACTGAACGTATTCCCTGTTTCAGAGCAAAGGAGACATCCATAAAATTTCCACTTGCCCCTGAGTCGATCATAGCAGAGCTAGACACCCAAGCTGAGTCAACCCAGAGTTTGATGGAAAGAAAGCAATGAGAATTGTTTTTCTTACAACTCAGCTGGGACACCGCGGAGGAAACTTGAAAAATGGCAGCGTTTACACAGTCAACGTCCTCAGAGGTAACGGAGTTTAAGTCCGAGAAATCAAGATCTGTTGCTGCAGATCTCTCTGGAGCCTGAGGCTCGGACCTGACAGATCCCCTCTCGCAACACTCACAATGAATGAGTGCTGCAGTAGTCTTACGAGAACGGCTGGGGCAGTTTATAATGAAGTGCCCTGACTTACCACAATAGAAACATAGATTCTCCTTAAAACGATGTTCCTTGCGTGCATCACTAACCCGTCGTTGTAAAGAGTCTACCTGCATGGGTTCAGGTTCAGGTTCCCTTGTGATCCTACTCAAAGGTTCCTTAGCTGGAGAGGAAGGTAGGAAAAGGTTAGTACGATTGCTTTCGAACCATCTCTCTTGACTGCGTTCAGTCAGACGAGTATCAATACGGATGCAGTAGTTAATAAAGTCACCTAACGCAGTGGGAGGGTCGGCACGAGCAAGTTCATCCTTAATCAGTGGAGATAACCCCTTTCGAAAAATAGATTTTTTGGCGGAACTGTCCCAGGTGGTATCAAGGGCCCATCTCCTGAAATCCAAGGCATATTCAGCTACCGAGTGCTTACCTTGGAGCAAAGCTAACATGGCTGCTTCAGCTGTTGCACCTCGATTGGGGTCATCAAACACCTGCCCCATGGCTGAAATAAAATCATCAAGGTGATTCAAACAATCATCCTCAGTCTCAATCAGAGGGTTTGCCCACATTAAAGCCTTGTTGGTAAGCAACATAATTATAGTAAGCACCTTAGATCGTTCAGTGGGAAATTGTGAAGCATGTGCAGAAAAAAAAAGATTGCATTGATTAATAAATCCCCTGAATTTCTCACGTTCACCGCCAAAACGAAAAGGGGCAACTTGGGAATCCCAGCACTCGGGGCTACGGCAGGAGCCTGGACTCGCCCCTCTAGAACCTCAATTCTGGCTCGCAAATCCTGGGTAGTCTGTCCAACCACTTGCAAATTGTGATTATTGAGGTCCTGTAGATTTGTAAAACGGGTCTTTATATTCTGCAAATCTGCAAGGATATTATCAGTCACTCCGCAAAGTTCCTTTATGCGGGCCTCCATTTTCCAGATCTTTTAAGACAGGATTACTGGAAGAAGAGGAGAGAAAAAAAACAATAGTGTTCACCTGTGGCAACACTGCAGAGAGAAAAAAAAATTAAGGGAACTGCTCACCTGGAATGGTTGTGAGAAGTCACAACCACTATCATCACAGAAAGTTTCAACCAGACATCTGATATCCACAGTTACAGCAGACAAAAAAAGAGAAAGAAAGGAAAAAAAAAAACAATAGTGTTTACCTGTGGTAACACTGCAAAAAGAAAAAACTTAAGGGAATTGCTCACCTGGAATGGTTGTGAGAAGTCACAACCACTGTCATCACAGAAAGTACAACCGGACGTCTGATATCCACAGTACAGCAGACACAGCCTTCCAGACCCAGCAGACACTAACGTTTTGGCTTCAGAATCTTGTAATGTATGTAGTACAGTTCATATAGCGTCTTGTGCTTGGGTGCGATGAAAACACAGGAGTCACAGGTTTGATATAGAAAAGTCCTGTATTACTTCATACAAGTTGGCAGAAATAGTCACACAGTTTGCAGACACAGAAACAGGAGACACAGCAGGCCAGAGTAATCCAAGCTCAGCAATCACTCTCCAATACAGATTCAGGATCTTCTTCTCTGTTACCGTAAGTCCATGCAAACGTGGGTCTTTCAAAGAGCAGGGTTCAGAGTCCACAAGTGCTTCAGAGTTCCTCAGTAGGAATAGCTGGAGTACAAGGTCCAAGGCTTACAGGAGTCAAGTCACAGGTTCACTGCAGGCTAGATTCTGAAGCACTGATTGCTCAGCTGTGGCTGCTTAAGAAGCAAAGGAGAGAATCAGGGCGGGAACATGCAAGCTGGAAACTCCATTTTGACTGAGGGCAAGATAGCTGCAGCAAGACAGAAAGTAAAATGGCTGACGAACAAACTGAGTTTCAGGAATATATACATAGAACCTTACACCCCCACTTTAAAATGAGGACCATCAGTCCTATGCCGGTTGGCAAACTGCTGGGCCTTCTCCTGAGAGAGAGACAACCTCTCCACCACCTGGTTCCAAATCTGCTGCATACGCTGCACAATAGAGTCAACCCCCGGACAGACAGAAGCCTCCGCCTGTTCTGAAGAAAATCGAGGGTGAAACCCGGAATTACAGAAAAATGGAGACATCAAGGTGGCAGAGCTAGCTCTATTATTAAGAGCAAACTCAGCCAAAGGCAAAATAGAGACCCAGTCATCTTGATCAGCAGACACAAAACATCTCAAATAAGTCTCCAAGGTCTGGTTTGTTCTCTCAGTTTGTCCATTGGTCTGAGGGTGAAATGAAGAGGGGAAAGACAACTGAACACCAAGTTTAGAACAAAATGTCCTCCAAAATCTGGAAACAAACTGGACTCCTCTGTCAGACACAATGTTCTCCGGAATGCCATGTAACCGAACCACATGCTGAAAGAACAAAGGCACCAACTCGAAGGAGGAAGGCAACTTAGGTAATGGCACAAGATGTATCATCTTGGAAAACCTATCACAGATTACCCAGATAACGGTCATTCTCTGAGAGACAGGAAGGTCAGAAATAAAATCCATAGAAATATGGGTCCATGGCCTCTTGGGTACAGGTAATGGCATTAACAAACCACTAGAACGAGAGAAAGGCTTGGAACGAGAGCAAGTCCAACAGGACTGCACAAAGTCCCTGACGTCACGAGACAAAGTAGGCCACCAAAAGGAGCGACTCACCAAGTCTCTGGTACCACAAATCCCGGGATGACCAGCCAAAGCGGAACATTGAATCTCAGACATCACACTCTTTTTCCACTGGTCTGGAACAAACAACTTCCCAACAGGGCAGAGCTCAGGTTTATCCTCCTGACACCATTCCAGAGCCAGTCTCAAATTGGGCAAAAATGGCAGAAAGAACCACACCCTCTTTCAAAATAACAGCAGGATCAGATAACTCAGGAGAATCTGCAAAGAAACTCTTCGAGCGGGCATCCGCCTTGACATTCTTAGTGCCAGGAAGAAAAGAAACCACAAAATTAAAACGTGTGAAAAACAAGGCCCACCTGGCCTGTCTAGGATTAAGTCGCTCGGCTGATTCGACATAAACCAGGTTCTTATGGTCCGTGAGGACCACCACCTGATGTTTGGCTCCTTCCAGCCAATGTCTCCACTCTTCAAAGGCCCACTTCATGGCCAATAACTCCCGATTACCCACGTCATAATTACGTTCAGTTGGAGAAAATTTTCGAGAGAAAAAGGCACAAGGGTTACTCTTAGAGGTCTCTGGATCCCTTTGGGACAAAACGGCACCAGCCCCAATCTCAGAGGCATCAACCTCCACCTGAAACGGCAGAGAAACATCAGGCTGCCGTAGAACAGGAGCAGAAATGAATCTCTGCTTAAATTCCTGAAACGCAGAAACAGTCTCAGGAGGCCAATTCACCACATCGGAACCCTTTTTGGTCATATCAGTCAATGGTTTAACAATACCAGAGAAATTAACAATAAATTTACGATAAAAATTGACCGGGTCCATTTCAATAACAGAGGGAGACAAAATGAATCCCAGAAATGAGATCTTCTGTACGCCAAAAAGACACTTTGATCCCTTCACATACAGTGCATTCTCTCTCAAAATCTGGAACACAGTCCGAACATGTTTCACATGAGAGTCCCAGTCATTGAAAAAATCAAGATATCATCCAAATAAACAATCAGAAATTTATCCACAAAATCCCTGAAAATATCATTCATGAAGGATTGGAAGACGGAAGGGGCATTAGTAAGCCCAAATGGCATCACTAGGTACTCAAAATGCCCCTCTGGGGTATTAAACGCCGTCTTCCATTCATCCCTGTGCTTAATGCGAATAAGGTTATATGCCCCCCTGAGGTCAAGCTTGGTAAACCAACTAGCACTTTTCACTCTGGAAAATAGGTCAGAAATCAAAGGTAACGGATATTGATATTTAACAGTGATCTTATTCAGGAGGCGATAATCAATACACGGCCTCAATGAACCATCCTTTTTGGCCACAAAGAAAAAACTGGCACCCAAGGGTGAAGAGGATGTCTGATATGACCTTTTCCAATGACTCCTTGATACAAGATCGCATAGCATCGTGTTCAGGTACTGATAAATTAAAAAGGCGACCTTTAGGAAATTTACCACCAGGCGCTAATTCAATAGTGCAATCATAGCTCCTGTGAGGGGGCAAGGATGCAGATTTACTTTCACTAAACACATCAGAAAAATCAGTCAAAAAGTCAGGGACATCCTGAGACTGGGGAGAGGCAGAAAAAACAGGAGTGTCAGTATTAACACATTGGCAGCCCCAATTGGTCACAGACACAGATTTCCAATCCAAAACAGGATTATGAGACTGTAACCAAGGGAAACCTAGTACAATAATGTCATGCAGATTATGAAGCACCAGAAATTTGCAACTCTCCTGATGATCTGGTTCAACCCTCATTATCACCTGAGTAGAAAACTGGGGTTTATTCTCAAAGGGGTAGAATCAATGCTCAGTAGGGGAAAAGACTTCCGCAGGGGTATCATGGGAAAACCCACAACGTTTGGCAAAGTCAAAATCCATCAGGTTAAAAGCTGCTCCTGAATCAGCAAAAGCCTGAGCAGAAAATGTGGACAGGGAGCAAATCAGGGTAACAGTCAACAGAAATTTAGTCTGAACACTACTCAAGACAACTGAGCGTGCAAAACGTCTTCCCCGCTTAGGGCAGACAGAAATAGCATGGGAAGCGTCACCACAGTAGAAACATAACCCATTGCGCTTACGAAACTCATGACGCTGATCCCCAGAAGTCACTCCATCACACTGCATGGACTCAGGAGCTGGCTCACAAGGCAACACTATCTCACGCATACCTCTGCGCTCACGCAAACGTCTGTCAATTTGAATAGCCAAAGACATAGAATCATTGAGACCAGAGGGAACAGGGAATCCCACCATAACGTCCTTTACTATTTCTGACAGACCCTTTCGAAAAAGGGCTGCCAATGCATCATCATTCCATTTGGTCAGGACTGCCCACTATCGAAATTTCTGACAGAACAACTCAGCGTCTTCAAGACCCTGATTTAATGCCAACAAGATCTTTTCAGCTTGATCAGTGACATTAGGTTGATCGTACAATAACCCCAGAGCCTGAAAAAATACATCAATATCATTTAAAACAGGATCCCCAGGTGTCAGGGAAAAAGCCCAATCCTGAGGGTCGCCGTGTAGCAGGGAGATGACAATTTGAACCTGCTGTGCCGCGTTCTCTGAGGCTTAGGCTTTAAGGCAAAAAACAACTTACAGTTATTTTTGAAGTTCAGAAATTTAGATAGATCCCCCAAAAACAAATCTGGCATGGGGATCCTAGGTTCCACAACCGGTAATCCAGCAAGATAGGTAGTAATACTCCAAACCTCAGTGGCAAGCTGATCCACACGGCCAGACAACTGTGCAAACTCCATTGAGAGAAAAAAAAAAATTCCTCCTTAGCACCCAGAGAAAAGAGGGGAAAAAAATGCAACAATCAGAGTTTCCTTATTACTATTTTCCCCTTCTATGAGTACCATACAATTTTCAGTTTTTGGGCCGGTTATACTGTTATGTTTCGGTAACTGAGGAGAAATAGCAAATAATAGCAAAAGCAGTAATACACCAGAGAGGCTGGAACCTATTGGATTGCAGTAACCTGAACTAACCACACAACTAGAAGTAGCAAAAAATACCAACACATCTGATTGCCAAAAAAACCTGAGATCACACGATCTCATCCACCTAAATCAGATCTCTGGTGTAACAAAACGCTTTTGGGAGGAAAGCAAAAGTGCAGACACAAACGGAGCACAATTGCAGCTCCAGACCCCCAAAAGGGACAGGCTGCAGTCCACTGCAAGCAGCAAACCAGCAGAGAAAATCAAACAGAGAAAAAAAAACAGCAAACACTTATCTGAAGGAGAGCAGAAAACCAGCAGTGCTTCAAGCAAGACCAGCAGGAACAATTGATAACCGGCAAGGCTGCTGGGAACTCAGGCCACTTATATCCTACCATTCAGCGCCAGCTGAAGGCCATTCGATAATCAGTTCATTACGTTCAGCAACCACCGGAGGGAGTCCCAGCTCAGAAGCCGCCTCCAGCATATTCACAACACTTAAGGGCTTTGTATATAGAGTCTGCAAACTACTCTATGATAATTTGTTCTCCAAAAGTCAAATAGTGCTTCTTTCCTCCCAAATCCCACCTTGTGGCTGAGAAATACTGTACAGCCACATTTAGGGTATTGCCATGTAATGTTTTTTAATTCACTGCAATCAGTATAAAATTCTGTGTCACACTATCTTTTCCAATCAATTTTGCACTCCAAAAGTCAAATGGTGCTCCTTTCCTTCCAAGCCATACCGTGCACCCAAACAGTAATTTTACATCACATATGGGGCATCTGTGTGCTCCAGAGAAATTGCACAACAGTATGTATGGTTCAATTTCCATTGATAACCTTGTGAAAATGAATAATTTGGGGTCAAAGCAACATTTTTGTAGGAATACTGTGATTTTTTTATTTTCCCATCTCAACGTTATTAAACTCTGTGGGAAGACGCATATTCAAGGTGCTCACTCCAGCTCTAGATAAGTTCAAGGGGTGCAGTTTCCAAAATGTGGTCATTTGTGGGGGTTTCTACTGTTTAGACACATCAGGGACTTCCAAACACTGCTGTGTACCCAAACAGTGGTTTTCCACAATGTATCGTGTGTCAGAGTACTCAGAAAAAACTGCACAATGAATTGAAATGTCCATTTTGTTCTGTTACTTTCAAAATTTGGGGCTAAATATATTTTATTGGGAAAAAGTAAAATTTTCATTTTTTTCCTTCCAAGATTCTTTAATTCTAGTGAAGCCCCTAATGGATTAATAAACTTCTTAAATGTGTTTTTGAGTACTTTGGGGAGTGTAGTTTTTAAAATGATGTCACTTCTAGATATTTTCAGTAACATAGGGCCCTCAAAGTCACTTCAAAAGGGATGTCGTCCTTAAAATAATTGTTTTTTAAACTTTATATATTTTCTTGGAAAAAATAGATAGCTGATAAACTTTTACCTAGTATAACTTTGTAACAAAAAAATAGTCATATATATACAGTGGTGAAAATAAGTATTTGGTACACTGCCTATTTTGCAAGTTTTCCCACCTACAAAGAATGGAGAGATCTGTAATTTTTATCACAAGTACACTTCACCTGTGAGAGACAGAATCTAAAAAAAATTCAGAATCTAAAAATGAAAACCAGAAAATCACATTGTATTATTTTTAAATAATTAAATTGCATTTTATTGCATGAAATAAGTATTTGATCACCTACCAACCAGCAAGAATTCTGGCTCTCACAGGCCTGTTAGTTTTTCTTTAAGAAACCCTTAAAGTTTCTTTAAGAAACTACTCTGCACTCATTATCTGTATTAATTGCACTTGTTTGAACTTGTTATCTGTATAAAAGACACCTGTCCACACACTCAACCACACTCCAACCTCTCGAACATGGCAAAGACCAAAGAGCTGTCTAAGGACAATAGGGATAAAATTGTAGTCTCTCACCTCAATACCTGGCACTGATGCCAGCACTCGGGACCGGAGTGTGCAGCTGCATGTATTTCTATGTGACCTCGGCCTTAGGTTCTATGTCTTACCCAACCCAACCGAGTTCCTCTCTTCTTTTTTGCCAATTGCACTAGTTTCATGTGTAGGTTTTACTTATAACTATGACCTACATAGCTCTGTATGTCATGTATAATTATTCCCATAGATACTCTTTCCATTGTTATTAAACTATCCATGCAAAATGAATACAACATGTAATTATTACTTGGCCATCAGCGATGATTTAATATAATTTTTAAGAGCTAAATCTTATTTTTTGGCATCAAAATCTGTGATGTATGACATTACTCATTATTTTTCTGATGGCTTCTTTAATATCCTTGTTCCTTATACTGTAGATGATGGGATTTAGCATCGGAGTCACCACTGTGTAGAGGATGGTCACAACTCTATCTTGCTCTGAAGAAGAAGCAGATCTGGGATGTAGATGCATAAACATGATGGTGCCATAGTAGAGAGAAACTACAAGTAAGTGAGAGGCACATGTCGAGAACACCTTTCTACGTGCCTTATTAGATTGGATTTTTAAGACAGTTATGGTAATGCAAAGATAGGACAAAAGAATTAGCAATAAAGAACCAAGAGCAACTATAGCACCTGAAATATACTCTGCCAACTCATTGTAAAAAATGTCTCCGCAGGAAAGTCGAAAGAGTGGTGGCATTTCGCAAAAAAAGTGACTTATGAGGTTAGACTTACAGTAGGTAAGTTGAAAAGTTAAAAATGTAAGAATAAATGAATTTATAAAACTCAAAATCCAACATCCAGTGACCAGACTTACACACAGTCTCCTGTCCATGATTGCTGAGTAACGCAGTGGGTTACATATAGCGATATATCTATCATATGCCATGATGGCCAAGAGAAAACATTCAGTGCCACCTAGAGCCAAATGAAAATACATTTGTGCCGCACATCCAGCAAAAGAAATACTTCTATCCTGGGATATTGTGTTTAGCAAAATTTTAGGGACTACAGTGGAGGAGAAGCAAATGTCAACCATCGACAGGTTACTCAATAAAAAGTACATGGATATCTGAAGTTTGGGGTTGAGTTTAACCACAATTATTAGTAAGAGGTTTCCACCTAAGGTTAAGATGTACATGATTGAAAACAACACGAAGAAAAGAATCTGAAGACCAAAAATATTGGAAAGTCCCAGAAGAATAAAAGTTCTTACAATAGTTTGGTTTACATGATTGACAGCATTGTCATACATATTTTTTGGTGGGTGAAATAATCTACTAATGAATAGTCAAATACTAATCTCAAAAATAAAGAAATATATTACAGTTGAAATTATGAATTAAAATCCTATTGAAAGTGAAATTTTGACTCCAAAAGTTTAAAAATCAGCATAAAAAAGTAGAAGAGTCAGTAAAGATTGCAAAAATAGAGTATCAAATTTCTCCTAAACATAACACTATTAGGTTAGATAAGATGGGTAATAGCCACCTGGACTTAGCACTAGTATACTGATCGACCTAGTCTTGGAAAATAGAGTATTTACTGTAAATTTCCTGATGGTAATTTTTTCATTAATTTGGATACTTATATTATACTATCAGTTCATCATTATGGAGAAGTTCATCATCTATGTTGTGTTCCCGTCGCTATACTTGTGAAGCTGGGAAAACAACCAATTCAGGTAGTGGCTTTAAATTCTATCCCGCAGCTATTTTTGTTCCTGTGAGTAGGGTCCAATTAAAAATGTACAAATTGTTTGGCTTTGACGACATGAGAGCCTCGGCCCAATTAACTGTGCAGCATTGTCTTTGGAGAGAGGTCATCAAAGATTATAGAAAGCAATTGTTTAGAGCCAATGTTAGTTTAGCTAGAAAACTTAAATTAAAAGAAACTAAATTTTAGGGTTTAACTATTAAATTGATATTTTTTGTCACTTATTAATGATTATTAATTTATTATGTAATCTCATGTAGAGATGCTTAGGTGTTCATTGCTAGAACAGATCAATTCCTAATGCTTGGATGCTTGTTTTGAGTAACGAGTATAATGGGAGTCAATGGGAAAGCCGAGCTTTTTTTCACGCAGACCCTACAAAGAGGTCTGGGGGGGCAGTGAAAATGTTTAAATGAATAGGAAAAGTGTTGAATGGAAGAAGAATAGCATGGGGAAGACCCCTGGAATCATCTCTGACCCCCATATTGCTGCTGAGAACAATGGCGTCACACTTTTAGTCCATTTTAACCCCTTCCCGACCTGTGACGCTACGTAGGCGTCATGAAAGTCGGTGCCAATCCGACCTGTGACGCCTATGTGGCGTCATGAAAGGAATCGTGTTCCTGCAGGTCGGGTGACCGGGGTCACTGAAAGGTCACCCGATCCGCAGGCACAAGACCCTTTGTGCATCACCACAGTGGGGGTGGCTTAACCCCCACGTGGCTACGATCGCTCTGATTGGCTGTTAAAAGTGAAACAGCCTATCAGAGAATCTGTAATATTTCACCAATGAAATTGGTGAAATATTACAATCCAGCCATGGCCGATGCTGCAATAGCATCTGCCATGGCTGGAGACCGCGATCTGCCCCCCCCACATCGAGTCATGGCGGCGATCGGCCACCGCCACCGAAAGATGGCGATGATCAGACACCGCAGTCACTATCTGCTCTCCTCCTCCTGGCCTCCGCTGCCCCCACCTTCCGATCCCTCCCCCCTCACCTTCCGACCCCCCTACTCACCTCTCCCGGTCCACCGATGTCCCCGGATCCGTTCCGGCGGCTGCCCGGGATTCTTCATGGGCGCCGCCATTTTGGAAAGTGCACAGTGTGCCCTGCAGAGTCCAGAAATTTATTTTGATCACTGTGATAAACTGTCACAGTGATCAAAATAAAAAAAAGTAAATTAACCCCCACGTCATAGGTAGGGACAAATAATAAAATAAATAATTTTTTTTTCCTATTAGGCCCTGTGCACACGTTGCGGATTTTGCTGCAGATCCGCAGCGGATTTTGTGCTGCTGATCCGCAGCAGATCCAGAAACCATGTACAGTACAATGCAAATAATTGGTAAAAAAAAACGCTGTGCACGTGCTGCAGATTTTTCAGCGCGGATTTGCTGCGGTTTTAAATCCGCAGCATGTCAAATCTTTGTGCGGATTCCGCAGCGATTTTGCACCTATTCCATTATAGGTGTAAAACCGCAGGGAAAAAACGCAGCAAAACCGCAGTAAATCCGCTCTAAATATGCAGGTAAAACGCAGGTCATTTTACCTGCGGATTTTTGAAAAATCCGCAAGTGAATCCGCAACGTGTGCACGGGGCCTCAGGGTTAGGATTAGGCTGGGTTCATATTGCATTATGGCAGTCCGTTAGATGGGCTGCGTTTCACCGCGGTATAATGCGGTGTAACGCAGTTCGTTAATGCTGCCATTCGCCCCATTTGTGTGCGCATCGCAACGCATGCCGTAAAGCGGCATGCGTTCGTGACGTGCCGTCATTCAGTGATGGAGCCTTGGACGCGGCTGCAGCGTCTGGGCTCCGTCACCACTAGCACAGATGAATCATCGCTGATTCCTCTGCGCTAGCGGTATAGCATAACGCAATAGCGTTATGCTATACCGTTACCAGCCCGTCAACGCTACGTGTTGAACGGGCTGGTAAAACGCAATATGAACCCAGCCTTAGGGTTAGGGTTAGAACTAGGGTTAGGGTTAGCATTAGTGTTAGAATTAGGGTTACGGTTAGAATTTGGGTTAGGGTTGGAATTTGGGTTAGGGTTGGAATCTGGGTAAGGATTGGAATTAGGGTTAGGATTGGAATTAGGGTTAGGGTTGGGATTAGGGTTAGGGTTGGAATTAGGGTTAGGGTTGGGATTAGGGTTAGGTTTGTGGTTAGGGTTAGAGTTAAGATAAGTGTTAGGGGTGTTTTGGGGTTAGAGTTGGGATTAGGGTTAGGCTTGTGGTTAGGTTTATGGTTAGATTTGGGATTAGGGTTAGGGGTGTGTTGGGGTTAGGGTTATGGTTAAGGTTTGTATTAGGGTTAGGGGTGTGTAGGGATTAGGATTAGGGGTGTGTTGGGGTTAGGGTTGGAGTTAGAATTGAGGGGTTTCCACTATTTACGCACATCAGGGGATCTCCATACGCGACATGGCGCCACCATTGATTTCTGCAAATTTTGCGTTCAAAAAGTCAAACAGTGCTCCCTTTGTTCCAAGCCCCAACGTGTGCCCAAACAGTGGTTTACCACCACAGATGGGGTATTAGCGTACTCGGGAAAAATTGCACAACAACTTTGGGGGTCTAATTTCTCCTGTTACCCTTGGGAAAAAAAATTGGGGACTAAAAAAAGTTATTTTTGTGGAAAAAAAATGAATTTTTATTTTCACGGCTCTGCGTGTTGGGGTTCGAGCTCCCGCTGCTGCACAGGGGGAGTCTTGAACCAGTCCAGGCTGCGGTCACCCATTCATCTCATCCGCAGTGGAGCCTGCTAAGCTAAGACGTCGGTCCCAGCGTCTCGCCCAGTCTAACAGTGTGCAGAGGATTACTGCTGCTCCTCCAGGCTCTGCTATTGTGGCCAGTACTGGTTAGCGGCGAGCAGACGTCTTTAGGACAAAGTCCTTGTTTTCCCCTTCTGAGCATGCCCAGAGTGAGACCTCTCATTGGAGATCAGGGGTCACATGCTCAGGTACTGCAGCAGCTCCTATTGGTCCGCCAGGAAGGTCCTGTGACTACTGGTGTTCTGGAACAAGTTTCAGTTGTCCTTGTTTCTGGCAGGTCCTGTAGCTGTTACTATAAAAGGGTAGCATGGCTGGGCCGCCATGCGCTAGTATCAATCTTTATATGCTATGCGCCAGTGTGGTCATGCGTGTGTGTGGTTAGGGCCCGGCTGAAATAAGCCCCTAGAATACCGACTTAATCGGTGAGGAGTTTGGTATGCTAGCTGGTCAGGGTCAGTGTCCTAGATGCCCTAGATTACCGGCATAACCGGTGAGGAGTTTGATTGCCGTATTCAGGGTCTGGAGTTCAGACGCCATAGATTGCGGGTGACTCCCTCGAGGACATTAGCGCATGATCACGTTCTATGTTCGCTTAGCAGTTAACTGTGTACCTGGGTGCCTGACAGGACTCAGAAGTTTGTCTCAGCGGCTCTGTGACGTAACAGGGTTCGCTTTCAACGCTAGACAGCGCCCTAGCGTGTTTATTTTGCGACTCAGTTGTGTTTATTGTGTTCGCACACATCGCCATATAACGCTGCGGCACTCCTTCTAGCGGCTCTGTGGATTAACAGAGTTCACACATATTGCCACAGCGCGCTACAGCGTTTATTTTGGCGACTCTGCGGGATAACAGAGTTCGCTTCTTGCGCCATTTTACTAGCAGCAGGCTCTGCCTTCATGGTGGACCCCGGGCTGCGAACGCACCTCTCCACATCATATATTTGGTGCGTTCCGCAGACCCTAACACTGCGTTATAAACTTCTGTGAAGAACTTGGAGATTAAAAGTGCTTACCACACATCTAGAGGAGTTCCTTGGGGGATCTAGTTTCCAAAATGGGGTCACTTGGGGGGGTTTTTACTGTTTAGGCACATCATGGGCTCAGCAAATGTAACATGACACCCGCAGATCATTCCATCAAGTCGGCATTTCAAAACGTCACTACTTCCCTTCTGAGCCTCGACGTGTGCCCATACAGTAGTTTACTCCCACATATGGGATATCAGTGCACTCAGGACAAATTGGACAACTACGTTTGGGGTCTAATTTCTCCTGTTACCCTTGGGAAGATAAAAAAATTGGGGACTAAAAGATCATGATTGTGGAAAAAATATGATTTTTTTTATTTTCATGCCCGGGCGTTATAAACTTCTGTGTAGCCCTTGGTAGTTCAAAGTGCTCACCACACATTTAGATAAGTTCCTTGCTGGGTCTAGTTTCCAAAATGGGGTCACTTGTGGGGAGTTTCTACTGTTTAGGCACATTAGGGGCTCTGCAAACGTAATATGACGCCCGCAGACCATTCCATCAAGTCGGCATTTCAAAACGTCACTACTTTCCTTCCAAGCCCCGACGTGTGCCCATACAGTAGTTTTCTCCCATATATGGGATATCAGCGTACTCAGGACAAATTGGACAACAACTTTTGAGGTCTAATTTCTCCTCTTACCCTTGGAAAATAAAAAATTGGGGACTAAAAGATCATGTTTGTGGAAAAAATATGATTTTTTTATTTTCATGCCCGGGCGTTATAAACTTCTGTGTAGCCCTTGGGGGTTCAAAATGCTCACTACACATCTAGATAAGCTCTTTGGGGGTCTAGTTTTCAAAATAAGGTCACTTGTGGGGAGCTCCAATGTTTAGGCACACAGGGACTCTCCAAATGCGACATGGCAACCGCTAAATATTCCAGCATATTTTCAATTCAAAAATTCAAATGGCGCTCCTTCCCTTCTGAGCCCTGCCGTGCACCCAAACAGTGGTTTATGACCACATATGAGGTATCGGTGTACTCAAGAGAAATTGCCCAACAAATTTTAGGATCCATTTTATCCTGTTGTCCATGTGAAAATGAAAAAACTGAGGCTAAAAGAAAATTTTTGTGAAAAAAAGTACTTTTTTTTCTTACGGATCAATTTGTGAAGCACCTAGGGGTTCAAAGTGCTCACTATGCATCTAGATAAGTTCCTTGGAGGGTCTAGTTTCCAAAATGGGGTCACTTGTGGGGGAGCTCCAATGTTTAGGCACACAGGGACTCTCCAAATGCGACATGGCAACCGCTAAATATTCCAGCATATTTTCCATTCGAAAAGTTAAATGGCGCTCCTTCCCTTCTGAGCCCTGCCGTGCGCCCAAACAGTGATTTATGACAACATATGAGGTATTGGTGTACTCAGGATCAATTGCCAAACAAATTTTAGGATCCATTTTATCCTGTTGCCCATGTGAAAATGAAAAAACTGAGGCTAAAAGAAAATTTTTGTGAAAAAAAAGTACTTTCTTTTTTTTACGGATCAATTTATGAAGCACCTGGGGTTCAAAGTGCTCACTCTGCATCTAGATAAGTTCCTTGGGGGGTCTAGTTTCCAAAATAGGGTCACTTGTGGGGGAGCTCCAATGTTTAGGCACACAGGGACTCTCCAAATGCGACATGGCAACCGCTAAATATTCCAGCATATTTTCAATTCAAAAATTCAAATGGCGCTCCTTCCCTTCTGAGCCCTGCCGTGCACCCAAACAATGGTTTATGACCACATATGAGGTATCGGTGTACTCAGAGAAATTGCCCAACAAATTTTAGGATCCATTTTATCCTGTTGTCCATGTGAAAATGAAAAAACTGAGGCTAAAAGAAAATTTTTGTGGAAAAAAAGTACTTTTTTTTCTTACGGATCAATTTGTGAAGCACCTAGGGTTCAAAGTGCACACAGGGACTCTCCAAATGCGACATGGCAACCGCTAAATATTCCAGCATATTTTCCATTCAAAAAGTCAAATGGCGCTCCTTCCCTTCTGAGCCCTGCCGTGCTCCCAAACAATGGTTTATGACCACATATGAGGTATCTGTGTACTCAGGAGAAATTGCCCAACAATTTTTAGGGTCCATTTTATCCTGTTGCCCATGTAAAAAAGAAAAAATTGATGCTAAAAGAAAAATTTTGCTGGAAAAATTAAAATGTCCATTTTTTCCTTCCACGTTGCTTTAGTTGCTGTAAAGCACCTGAAGGGTTAATAATCTTCTTGAATGTAGTTTTGAGTAGCTTGACGGGTGCAGTTTTTATAATGGTGCCATTTGGGTATTTTCTACCATATAGACCCCTCAAATTGACTTCAAATGTGAGGTGGTCCCTAAAAAAATGGTTTTGTAAGTTTTGCTGTAAAAATGAGAAATCGCTGGTCAACTTTTAACCCTTATAACTTCCTAACAAAAAAAATGTTGTTCCCAAAATTGTGCTGATGTAAAGTAGACATGTGGAAAATGTTATTTATTAACTATTTTGTGTCACCTAACTCTCTGGTTTAACAGAATAAAAATTCAAAATTTGAAAATTGCAAAATTTTCAAAATTTTGGCCAAAGTTCCATTTTTTTCACAAATAAATGCAAAATTATCGACCTAAATTTACCACTAACATGAAGCCTAATATGTCACGAAAAAACTATCTCAGAATCGCTAGGATCTGTTGAAGCGTTCCTGAGTTATTACCTCATAAAGGGACACTGGTCAGAATTGCAAAAAATGGCAAGGTCTTTAAGGTCAAAATAGGCTGGGTCATGAAGGGGTTAAGGAAGGACACTAAAACATTCCAATCTCATGAGAAATTTCATTTTTCAGGAAAAACAATGGTAAGAAACATTTTGTTCCTGCATAATGACTTGTAAAAAACGCAAAATTTAAAAAGGATGTAAAAAATATATAGTTTAAGAAAACCAATTTTTTTAATTAAAAAATAAGATATTTCAGTTTAATTTATACACCTTTGAGAGATATACACTAAGGACATGTACTCCAGACCACGCAATAGTCTATTGGTGAGCAATATAATACCGATAAGGGTATGTGCACACGATTAAAATTTCTGCCACATTTCTGCACCTGTTGATAGGTAAAACGCAGTTGCAAAAACATGTGTTGGTGTTTTTGCCGAATTTTTGATACTTTTTTTTCCCCATGTTTTGGTTGATTTGAGTGAAGTCAGTGGTGAAAAACGCAGGCAAAAACACACAGAGAAGTGACATGCAGGAGATTATTTTCTGCACTTAATCTGCAAGACAAAAATACTTAACCTGTGTACAGTATGACACTTTAGGTTTCTCATTCACTTTGCTGTCATCAGGTTTAGATACAGTTTTTTTCACAAATTCTCACCGAAAAAAGCAAAACAAAAACGCACCCAATCTGCTACATGTGCACACAGCCTAAAATTTTGAACACGTTTTTGGTGGCTTACATAGCAACGAACTGTACCCAAGAAGATGTAATACTCTATGGGGAGAAGTGTGATACCGATACATTTTGAACACGTTTTTTGAGGCTTATATAGCAACTAAATATACGAAAGAAGATGTAATACCCTATGGATGAGCAATATCATACCGAAAGATTTGGAACAAGTTTTTTGAGGCTTTTATAGCAACTAAATGTAACCAAAAATGTAATACCCTATGGGTGAACAATATAATACTGATACGTTTTTATACAAGATTTCTGAGACTTTTATAGTAATGAAATACACCAAAGAAGATGTAATACTCTATCGGTGAGCAATATGTTATCGATAAATTTGAAACAAGTTTTTGGAGGCTTTTGTAGCAACTAAATATACCCAAGAAGATGTAATACCCTATGGAAGAGCAATATAATACCAAATAGTTTTGAACAATTGTTTTGATGGTTACATTCTAAGGAAATGTACTCCAGACCACGGAATAGTCTATGAGTGACCAATATAATAATAATAAAATGTTAAAAATGTTTTTGTAGGGTTATATAAGAACAAAATGTACCTAAGAACACATAATACTGTATGGCTGAGAAATAGATCCCAGCAAAAACTTTTTTATTTTTTTGGAGTCTTATATATCACAAAAATATACCCAAGACCTCAGAATAGTGTATAGGTAAGACATGTGAAGAAACAAGTAACATTTTTAAATTCTTTTTTCTACGGTTTTATACCACCAAAATGTGACAGAAAGCACGTAATACTGTATGGATGAGTAATCTAATCCTGATCTTTTTTTCTATGCTTTTTGTATGTTTTACATACCACCTTAACCCCTTCCCGACCCATGACGCCTATGTTGGCGTCATGAAAACCTGTGCCATCCCGACCCATGACGCCAACGTAGACATCATGCTATAAATCATGTTCCTGCGGTCGGGTGACCGGGGTCACTGAAAGGTCACCCGACCAGCAGGCACAAGACCCTTTGTGCATCACCACAGTGGGGGTGGCTTAACCCCCACATGGCTACGATCGCTCTGATTGGCTGTTAAAAGTGAAACAGCCAATCAGAGCAATCTGTAAGATTTCACCACTGAAATCTGGTGAAATATGACAATCCAGCCATGGCCGATGCTGCAATAGCATCTGCCATGGCTGGACACCGAGTTCCCACCCTCCCCACACCGAGTGACCGCGGTGATCGGCCGCCACCAGCGATTCATGGTGGCGATCGGTCACCGTCGTTACTTTCTGCTGCCCTGCGCTCTGATCCTCTCCCCTCCTCTTTGGTCCGCTCCCCCACCTTCCGATCACCCCCCCTCCACTCTTCTCACCTCTCCCAGTCTTCTGGCGCCCGTGAATCCGTCCCAGCGTCCGTCCGGGACTCTTCATGGGCGCCGCCATCTTGGAAAATGGCGGGCGCATGCGCAGTGCGCCTGCCGGTCGGCGCATGCGCAGTGCGCCCTCTAGTGTAATAAAAAAATGTTTTGATCACTCTGATACTCTCTCACAGTGATCAAAATAAAAAAAACAGTAAATAAACGCCCCCTTTATCACCCCCATAGGTAGGGACAAATAATAAAATAAAGATTTTTTTTTCCTGTGCACACGTTGCTGATTTTGCTGCGGATCCGCAGTGGATTTGGCGCTGCGGATCCACAGCAGATCCGTAAACCATGTACAGTACAATGCAAATAAATGGTAAAAAAAACGCTGTGCACATGCTGCAGATTTTTCCGCGCAAATTTGGTGCGGTTTTACATCCGCAGCATGTCAATTCTTTGTGCGGATTCCGCAGCGTTTTTACACCTATTCCATTATAGGTGTAAAACCGCAGGGCAAATCTGCACAAAAACCGCAGCAAAGCCACAGTAAATCCACAACGTGTGCACAGGCCCTTAATCCGTGCTAAATCCGCAGGTAAAACACAGGTAATTTTACTTGCGGATTTAGCAAAATCCGCACGGAAAAATCGGCAAGTGAATCCGCAATGTGTGCACGGGGCCTTAGGATTAGGCTGGGTTCATATTGCGTTATGGCAGTCCGTTAGACGGACTGCGTTACACTGCGGTATAACGCAGTGTAACGCAGTCCGTTAACGCTGCCCTTCACCCCATAGTCGGGCGCTTCGCGACGCATGCCGTAAAGTGGCATGCATTCGCGAAGTGCCGTCATTCAGTGACGGAGCCTCGGATGCGGGCTGCAGCGTCTGGGCTCTGTCACCACTAGCACAGATGAATCATCTGCTGATTCATTTGCGCTAGGCTAGTGGGTATAGCATAATGCAATCGCGTTATGCTTTACCGTTACCAGCCCGTCAACGCTATGTGTTAAACGGGCTGGTAAAACGCAATATGAACCTAGCCTTAGGGTTAGAGTTAGAACTAAGGTTAGGGTTAGCCTTAGGGTTAGCATTAGGGTTAGAATTAGGGTTACGGTTAGAATATGGGTTAGGGTTAGAATTAGGGTTAGGGTTGGAATTAGGGTTGGGATTAGGGTTATGTTTGTGGTTTAGGGTTAGAGTTAGGATAAGTGTTAGGGGTGTTTTTGGGTTAGGGTTGGGATTAGGGTTAAGCTTGTGGTTAGGGTTAAGGTTAGAGTTGGGATTAGGGTTAGGGGTGTGTTGGGGATAGGGTTATGGTTAGAGTTTGGATTAGGGTTAGGGGTGTTTAGGGGTGTGTTGGGGTTAGGGTTGGAGTTAGAATTGAGGGATTTCCACTATTTAGACACATCAGGGGGTCTCCATACGCGACATGGCGCCACCATTGATTGCTACAAATTTTGCGTTCAAAAAGTCAAACAGTGCTCCCTTTATTCCGAGGCCCGACGTGTGCCCAAACAGTGGTTTACCCCCACATATGAGGTATCAGAATATTCAGGAAAAACTGCACAACAACTCTAGGGGTCTAATTTCTCCTTTTACTCTTGGGAAAAAAAAATTGGGGACTAAAAAAATTATTTTTGTGGAAAAAAAAAAGATTTTTTATTTTCACGGCTTTGAGTTATAAACTTCTGTGATGAACTTGGAGATTCAAAGTGCTCACCACACATCTAGAGGAGTTCCTTGGGGGATCTAGTTTCCAAAATGGGGTCACTTGGGGGGGTTTCTACTGTTTAGGCACATCATGGGCTCTGCAAACGTAACATGACGCCCGCAGACCATTCCATCAAGTCGGCATTTCAAAACGTCACTACTTCCATTCCGAGCCCCGACGTGTGCCCATACAGTAGTTTTCTCCCACATGTAGGATATCAGCATACTCAGGACAAATTGGACAACAACTTTTGGTGTCTAATTTCTCCTGTTACCCTTGGAAAATAAAAAAAATTGGGGACTAAAATATCATGCTTGTGGAAAAAATATGATTTTTTAATTTTCATGCCCAGGCATTTCAAAACGTCACTACTTCCCCTCCGAGCCCCAACGTGTGCCCGAACAGTGGTTCCCCCACATATGGGGTACCAGTGTAGTCAGCACAAACTGTACAACAACTTTTGGGGTCCAATTTTTCCTGTTACCCTTGTGAAAATAAAAAATAGCGGGCTAAAAAATAATTTTTAAGGAAAAAATATTTTTTTTTATTTTCACTGCTCTGCGTTATAAACTTCTGTGAAGCACTTGGGGGTTCAGAGTGCTCACAACACATCTAGATAAGTTCCATAAGTGGTCTAGTTTCCAAAATGATGTCACATGTGGGTTTTTTCACTGTTTACGCACACAGGGGCTCTCCAAACGCGTCATGTTGTCAGCTAACGATTGGAGCTAGTCTCCATTCAAAAAGTCAAATGGTGCTCCTTCCCTTCTGGGCCCTACCGTGCGCCAAAACAGTGGTTTATGACCACATATGATGTTTCTGTGTACTCAGGAGACATTGCCCAACAAATTTTTGGATCCATTTTATCTTGTTGCCCATGTGAAAATGAAAAAACTGAGGCTAAAAGAATTTTTTTGTGAAAAACAGTACTTTCTTTTTTCTACGGATCAATTTGTGAAGCACCTGGGGGTTCAAAGTGCTCACTATGTATCTAGAGAAGTTCCTTGGGGGATCTAGTTTCCAAAATGGGGTCACTTGTGGGGGAGCTCCAATGTTTAGGCACACAGGGACTATCCAAATGCAACATGGCAAACGCTAAATATTCCAGCATATTTTCCATTCAAAAAGTCAAATGGCGCTCCTTCCCTTCTGAGCCCTGCCGTGCGCCCAAGCAGTGGTTTATGACCACATATGAGGTATCTTTGTACTCACTGAAATTGCCCAACAAATTTTAGGATCCATTTTATCCTGTTGCCCATGTGAAAATAAAAAAACTGAGACTAAAAGAAATTTATTGTGAAAAAAAAGTTCTTTCTTTTTTTTACGGATCAATTTGTGAAGTACCTGGGGGTTCAAAGTGCTCACTATGCATCTAGATAAGTTCCTTGGGGGGTCTGGTTTCCAAAATAGGGTCACTTGAGGGGGAGCTCCTATGTTTAGGCACACAGGGACTCTCCAAATGCGACATGGCAACCGCTAAATATTCCAGCATATTTTCCATTCAAAAGTCAAATGGCGCTCCTTCCCTTCTGAGCCCTGCCGTGCGCCCAAACAGTGGTTTATGACCACATATGAAGTATCTTTGTACTCAGGAGAAATTGTCCAACAAATTTTAGGATCCATTTTATCCTGTTGCCCATGTAAAAAATGAAAAATTTGATGCTAAAATAAAATTTTTGTTGGAAAAATTAAAATGTCCATTTTTTCCTTCCACGTTGCTTTAGTTCTTGTGAAGCACCTGAAGGGTTAATAATCTTCTTGAATGTAGTTTTGAGTAGCTTGAGGGGTGCAGTTTTTATAATGGTGTCACTTTTGGGTATTTTCTACCATATAGACCCCTCAAAGTGACTTGAAATGTGAGGTGATCCCTAAAAAAATGGTTTTGTAAATTTTGCTGTAAAAATGAGAAATCGCTGGTCAACTTTTAACCCTTATAACTTCCTAATAAAAAAAAATTTTGTTTCCAAAATTGTGCTATTTTGTGTCACATAACTCTCTGGTTTAACAGAATAAAAATTCAAATTTGAAAATTGAAGCGTTCCTGAGTTATTACCTTATAAACGGACACTGGTCAGAATTGCAAAAAATGGCAAGGTCTTTAAGGTCAAAATAGGCTGGGTCATGAAGGGGTTAATGTAACAATAACCATGTTAACCTGTATAGTTGAGTCATTGAATCCATAACAACATTTTGAATGAATATAGTTTAAAAGTTTAGTTGGTGTACTTATACAGTCATAAGGGCTTTGCAGAAAGTGCAAATCCAGACAAAGTATGATTAGGGTCATCCATAAACCCCTTAAAAGCAACAACTGGTGTACCTCATACTAATTTTGAATATTTATGTGCTACTGTCATCTGGTGGTGTGGAAAAGTTGGGCTAATTCAGGCTTTGTTTATTTTTATGAGAGTGAGTCTGTCTGCATTCTCTGTTGACAGGCAAAAGCGCCTGCCTGCTATGACCACCCAGCGGCACTAAAAATCAGCTCAGACAAGAGGCTAGTGGCAGACCAGCACAACACCTCCCAGGCATAGAGGGACAGCACATGCCAGATGTCCAGCTTTCAGAACCAATAGTTGAAAGCCGCAGCAAAATTAGGGAGTACCCTGGTTTGGTTGGCCAGGTATTGTTTGACAATCTTTAAATGTTTCTCTCTTTGTCAAAAAAAAACTGGCCATCAGGTCCTGAGTGCTGGGTTGATGTCATGAAATGGGCCCATGCCTTTGACAGCATATTCCTCCCTCAGCTGTATGTCTCCCTGTCTTCTCCTTCTTGGTTGGGCAAGGAAGTTTGGCCCTTGTGGCTGGCATTGTCTGCTGGGAATTTTGTCAACCAATTTTCCACAATGGCCTTCTGATATAGCACCATTTTAAAAGACTTATCCATCTCAGGAAGAAGAGATGCAAAATTCTCCTTGTAGAATGGGTCTAGCAGCATAAACAACCAGCACTGTTTTTTGGCCAAGATGAATGTAATGTGAGGGTCATGGGAAAGGCAGCGGTACATAAAATCTGCCATATATGCCAAGCTTCATACAGTCACCACTTCCCTGTCTGCAACATGATGATGACTCTCCATCTCCTTCTTCCTCCTCATTCCCATCCTTAGCCCATTCACGTATGAGAGATGGGATGAAGGTTGTGTGGCTACTAGCCTCGGTTTCAAAGGCCACCAGATCCAACTCTTCCACTTACTCCTCTTCAGCGTTCACCTCCTCACTGTTACCCAATCTGTGCTAAACAGATGAGATGAGGCTGGGCTGGCTACAATCTCTGTGTGTTATATCTTCCTCCATCCTCACCTGGCCCACATGCAAACCTTTATGTTTAATTACAAGAAGCGACTGTTTAAGTAGGCACAAAAGTGGGATAGCTGCGCTGACTATTGGGTCATCGCTGCTAACCATCTTTGTGGAGTCCTCAAAGTCTGTCATGCACAGTAAGGGAAGACTAAGCACAACACGAAGGGATGAGGGGAAGGAAGCCAAAACGCTAGGGAATGGGAGGAGTGGAGACCCCTAGGCAGATCTAATAGCACCCTCCCTACCCTATCATCCCTATATTGGTTCTACACCAATCGCTGAGCAGGAAACGTAAGCCCTGTATAGCCCTAGAGCTAAGCCCTGAATAGGGAAGTGGGGGATGAGCACTGGTCAGTGCCCACTGTACAATAAAGACCAGAATGGAGACAAACAAGGTGGGAGAAACTTAGCTTGAGCAGGCTCTAGAGATGTAACATCAAACGTTCTCCAAGAGCACCAGAGAGGAAGTAAGCCAACTGCTATAGCTCCAAACCTTCACAAGGGAACATGTGACTATCACCAGTGGCTCCCTAAAGCAGACTGAGAGTCTATAAACACCCAGGTCCAGATGTATAAATTAGAGCCGGAGAGAGGTTGCCACTTGGTCCAAAAGTTAGAAGGATTAAGAAGTCATCTGCAAAGCCAAAAGCAGAGACCTTCTGCAGCCAGATGCAGAGGGACAGTCTGTTGCATCTGACATATCCATGACAAAGTCTTGGAGAACCAAACAAATGGCATACATCCATGCCCACTCTTTAGTTGCTATGTGTGGTGGCTGGCCAGAATATCGATGGGAGTGTTGTAGCTGGTACTCAACCACTGGCCTCTTCTGCTCACAAAGCCTTGTGCAAAGACATGTGCAGGATCATGCTGGTGGTGGTTAGGTACTTAGTGGTCATGACCCTGCTAATCTTGGCATTGCACAGGTTGCAAAAGGCCATTTTGTTACTCTCAGATCTTTTTTTAAAAAAGTCCCAAACTGAGGAACACCTAACTCTTTGATGGAGAAATGCACAAGTGTCGGTACTCTGTGGTACAATTTCCCTCCTTTTTCCCCTGGTCACTTCACTGTCTCTTCCTGTCTGCTTCGGTGCTGCCGATCTATCCCCTTCAGCGCAGCTGGACTCACTCTGCATGCCAGCTCCCCAGGTTGGGTTGGTGACTTTGTCATCCGCCACCTAGTCTTCCACCACCGCACCCTGGTCCTCCTGACTTTGTGACTTAACAACAAGTCTCATCAGCAACTGTGTTTCATCTTCATTCTCCTCCTCCTTATCTTAATTTTGCCTTTCTCCAACGTCATGTTTTTGTGGTGGCTATAGCTGCTGTAAGCTTTGTGCATCACTAAACAGCATGTTGTCCTGTCATATTTGAAGCATGCAGTTTGAGAGGCCACAATCACAAAATGTTGTGGTAAAGAGCTCCCTGGAGTGCCCTAGTGTGAGATCACTAGTCTCCTGGGACACAGTCTGATCCTTAGCGGATCGGCTTGGGGATGACCGAAGTTTATGGGGTTGGTACAAGTTCCGTTTATCGACTTAGTCGATCGGCGTTACCATTTTGTTTGCCGGGTCTGTAGTGGATGGTGAAGTCTAGAGGTTGTAGGGCTAAACTCCACTGCAGTAATCTGGCGTTATCTCCAGAGACCCAATTAAGCCACACTAGGAGGGAAAACTGTCGTCCATACAAATATGGTTGTAACTTCTTGAGTGCCCATACTACTGCCAGGCACTCCTTCTCGATGGCCGCATAGCTTACTTTGCGGGGCAATAGTTTCCGAATCAGGTAAGCAACCGGGTGGTCTTGGCCATCCGGCCTGACTTGGCTCAGCACTGCCCCTAAACATAGAAGCATCTGTGTGAACAAGGAAACTGTTATGATTTGGTAGCTGAGGAGAGCAGGCAAAAAAGGAAATACACCAGAGAGGTTGGAATCTATGGGATTGCAGTACCCTGACTAACCACCACAACTAATGGCAGCCGTGGAGCGTACCTACGTTGGTCCTAGACGCCTCGTCACAGCCTGAGAAGCTGTAACGAATGGAAGCGGAGGCAGAGGTGGTGAAGTTCACATTCGTTTTTATTTTTTAATGTGGAACCTCGAGACCGCGGTCCGGGGGCTCCGAAGGGGGCGTAACTAGTGAGCCCTGGGTACCCGTAGTAAGGCCCCTCGAACAGGACCAGAATGGAATACCCGGAACACAGGTGCTACCTCCAGTTAGACCCCGGACACGTGGCAGCTGTCCCAGAGGGACCAAAAGGGTAACAAGTATTTACAGAGTCCGTGGAGGGTTCTTGACAGAGAAGGGTAAGGTCCTGGTCCAGAATAGATGGTAGTAGGCTGGCTTAGTGACCTTGTCACGGTCCACGGGTACGGATGGCTGATGGCGGAACGGGATGACACTTGCGCCAGTAATAGCCGAGATTGTCCAGATTAGCCAGATACGGGTTAGCAATGATCTGAGGAGACAAACAGTATCAGCGAAGCACAGAGACTGCAGACGCAGCGCAGACAGAACAGGCACAGAACCGGATGTAGCAATGATAGAACACGTTGCTCCGGCACTCCCCTAATGGTGGAGTGACCAGATATAGTACTGAGTGCGCAGCCATTGGATAATTAGCTATTTCAAAAGATGCACGCTGCCCCTTTAAGAGAGGCGGTGGGCGCGGCCTCGCGTCCTAAGCCGACTGTCTGGAGGCCTGCCAGCAGCGTGCCAGGAAGTGGAGGAGGACTCAGGACGCCGGAGAGCAGATGGGACAGGAGACCCCAGCCCACGCACAGACCGCCGCAGATGGACAGCCGAGGAACAGGTGAGTGAGCAGAACGGAGTGCAGAGGCAGCGCTGGGACCGGGTGTAACAGTATCCCCCTCTTTACTCCCCCTCTTTTTCAAGCTGCTGAAATCTTAAGAAGAAGAGGGGCCTGGATGTTCTCTTTATGCTCCCAAGACCTCTCCTCAGGACCAAAACCCCTCCAGTCCACCAGGTAATAGATCCTACCTCTTACTCGCTTAGAGGCCAAGATATGTTTTACCTCAAAAACATCATCCTCAGAGACCGGATCAGGAGTGGTACCCGGGTCCTTAAAAAAGGAGCTCAACACTACTGGTTTGAGGAGGGAAACATGAAAGGAGTTAGGTACTCTTAGAGAATTAGGCAATTTCAGTTTATAAGAGACCGGGTTGATCCGTCTCAAAACTTCAAAGGGACCAATGAAACGAGGACCCAATTTGTATGATGGTAACTTCAGACGGATGTACTTGGAGGAGAGCCATACCTTGTCTCCTGGACGAAAGATGGGAGCCTCCAAACGTCTTTTGTCCGCATGCATTTTCATACGTTGAGAAGCTTTCTCCAAAGCCGACCTGGTCTCTCTCCAAATGTCCGAGAAATTCTTTGACAAGGTATCGACTGCCGGAACATCCGACAATCCCGAGACAGGAAGAGGAATTCCGGGTTGCAGTCCAAACACAATCTGAAAGGGAGACTTTCCAGAAGATTCACTTACTTGATTGTTGTAGGAGAATTCCGCCCAGGGCAGTAATTCTACCCAGTCATTATGATGAGCGTTGACGAAGTGACGCAGGTATCCAGCCAGGATTTGATTGATCCTCTCCACTTGCCCATTAGACTGGGGATGATATGCAGAAGAAAAATCTAGTTCAATTTTTACCATTTTACAGAGTCCTCTCCAGAACTTAGAGGTGAACTGGACGCCCCTGTCGGACACGATGTGGAGAGGAAATCCATGTAGACGAAAGATGTGCTGGATGAAGTGAGTGGCCAGTTCTGGAGCAGACGGGAGGCCAGATAGCGGAACGAAGTGAGCCATTTTAGAGAAGCGGTCCACCACAACCCATACCACTGAGCAGCCAGAAGAGATGGGAAGATCCGTGATGAAATCCATTGCAATGTGCTGCCAGGGAGCGGACGGAATCGGAAGAGGCAGAAGCCTGCCGGCTGGTAGATGTTTAACAGTTTTGTTACGAGCACATGAAGGACATGCTGCGATGAACTCCTGGATATCCTTGACCATGCTAGGTCATCAGTAATACAGGGAGATGAGTTGCTGCGTCTTTTTTCTGACCAGCATGGCCAGCCAACTTAGAAGAATGACCCCAGCGCAGAACACGAGTACGGTCAGAAGCAGACACGAAAGTCTTCCCAGGAGGAAGCCGGGCCAGATCAGTGGAGGCAACAGAGACTAACCTAGAAGGTTCAATAATGTGCTGAGGTTCCTCCTCCAGTTCAGGAGGCAAGAAGGCCCTAGAGAGTGCATCTGCCTTGATGTTCTTGTCAGCTGGACGGAAATGAAGTACAAAATTGAAACGGGCAAAAAATAACGCCCAACGGGCCTGACGGGGATTCAGTCTTAAAGCAGATTGGAGATAGGCAAGGTTTTTATGGTCGGTGAATATGATTACCTGGTGATGAGCTCCTTCAAGAAGATGTCTCCATTCCTCCAGAGCCAATTTGATGGCCAACAGTTCGCGATCACCGACAGAGTAGTTCCTTTCTGCAGGAGAAAAAACCTTGGAAAAAAAAACACATGAGATCATCCGCCCGGTAGACGACTTCTGGGTCAGAACTGCTCCTGCACCTATGGAAGAAGCGTCAACTTCAAGAAAAAATTGCTCACTTGAATTAGGACGATGGAGAACGGGTGCGGAAGCGAAGGCTTTTTTGAGAGAAACAAAGGCCTCTTCTGCCTCGGAGGACCATTCCTTAGAGTTTACACCTTTCCGGGTTAAGGCTGTGATTGGAGCCACTCGGGTGGAAAAGTGTGGAATGAATTGCCGGTAGTAATTGGCGAATCCGAGGAACCTTTGTATGGCTTTTAGCCCAGACGGACGAGGCCAGTTGAGAACTGCAGACAACTTCTCCGGATCCATCTTTAATCCTGTGGAAGATACAATGTACCCAAGGAAAGGCAAAGAGGACTGCTCAAAGAGGCATTTCTCATATTTGGCATAGAGCCTGTTCTCTCTCAGTCTTTGTAAGACCAGGCGTACTTGCCTCCGGTGTGACGTCAAGTCAGCAGAAAAAATCAAAATATCGTCCAGGTAAACCACGACACAAGTATAGAGCAAGTCCCTGAAAATGTCATTAACAAATTCCTGAAAAACCGCAGGTGCATTGCTTAGGCCGAATGGCATTACCAGGTATTCATAGTGGCCGTCACGGGTGTTGAAGGCTGTTTTCCATTCGTCTCCCTCTCTGATTCGGATCAGGTTGTAGGCCCCTCTGAGGTCCAATTTGGTGAAGATCTTGGCCCCTCGGAGACGATCAAACAGCTCTGAAATAAGAGGCAATGGATACCTGTTTTTTACCGTGATTTGATTTAGACCCCGATAGTCAATGCAGGGCCGCAAGGATCCGTCCTTTTTCTTCACAAAGAAGAATCCAGCTCCTGCCGGTGACGATGACTTTCGGATAAATCCTCTAGCCAAATTCTCTTGAATGTAGTCCGACATGGCCTGAGTCTCTGCCTGTGAAAGAGGATAAACTCTCCCGCGAGGGGTGATGCTCCTGGAAGAACTTCTATCTGACAGTCATAAGACCTGTGTCGAGGTAGTCTCTCAGCCTCTTTTTTCCCAAAGACGTCAGAGAAGGACCAATAGGCGGAAGGCAACCCTGGCAGGGTATCAGGCTGGACTGGAGGCGAAACAGGTTGAATCCGGGTTAAGCAACGATTCATGCAGGTATCTCCCCAACGCAGAACTTCTCCAGTTTTCCAAATAAGGACTGGTTTATGCATCTGGAGCCAAGGTAAACCTAGAAGCATGGGATGGGATAAACCAGGATATACATAAAATCGCATTCGTTCAGTATGCATTAGACCTACCCGGAGTTCCACCAACTCGGTTTGAAACTGGACGGGCTCGGTCAGCGGTTTGCCATCCACGGCGGACACCTGTAACGGATCAGGAAGACGCTGGACTGGTAAGCGGTAATGATCCACAACTGCCTGCTGGATGAAGTTCCCTGCAGCTCCAGAATCCAGTAGACAGTGTTCGGAGAATTTTATTGCTCCATAGGACACGGTGACAGAGATGTGTAAAGAGGGAGAGGACTGCTCTTTACCTAGGTTGGCCCCTCCTACCGGACCTAGGCACTGGAGTTTCCCGACTTTTTAGGACAGAAATGAATCAAATGTTCAGAACTACCGCAGTAGTAACAACTTCCCTCCTTGCGACGTGCCTCCCGGCGGCGGTTGGCCAAACTTACATGGTCCACCTCCATGGCCTCGGAGGCGGAGGGTGAAGTACCTGTTTTGTACAAACTAGAGTCCAGGTGATAGGACCTTTGGTCCCGCTTGATCTCCATGGAGCACTCCTGAAAACGCAGGTCAATTTGGGTTGCCAAGGATATTAGCTCTTCCAAGAGAGTAGGTCTGTCCCGTCCCGCCAGCTCATCCTTGATTCTTCCAGATAGGCCTTCCCAGAAGTTAGCAACCAGGGCCTCATTGTTCCACGATAATTCAGACGAGAGGGTGCGGAATTTAACAGCATACTGAGCTACCGTGAGAGTACCTTGGCGCAGGCGGAGCAGAGCTGATGCAGTCGAAGTGGTACGACCAGGTTCATCGAAAGTCCTGCGAAAAGCCTCTAGGAAAGATTGAAGATCGTTAACCACCGGATCCCCTCTCTCCCATAGCGGGTTTAGCCAGGCGAGGGCTTCTCCTCCCAGGTGTGACATGATGAAGCCCACCTTGGCTCGGTCAGAAGCAAACATATGCCCCAAGATTTCGAAGTGTAGAGTGCACTGATTGAGGAAACCCCGACACAGAGTAGGATCACCCTGGAAACGGGTAGGAGCCGCCAGACGGGGACCTTGATTTGCCATGGGAACTGGTACCTGATTATTGATAGAAGAGTCAGGGGCAGACGAGGACCCTAGGGAATCCATGCGGGTAGACAAGCTGCGTAGATAAGTCGTGATCTTGTCCTGTTGAACTCCCAAACGGGCCACCTCCTGGCACAGATCCGTGGTCGGAGGTCTCTGGGATCCAGCGGGTTCCATGGCCGGAGCAATCTGTAACGAATGGAAGCGGAGGCAGAGGTGGTGAAGTTCACATTCGTTTTTATTTTTTAATGTGGAACCTCGAGACCGCGGTCCGGGGGGCTCCGAAGGGGGCGTAACTAGTGAGCCCCGGGTACCCGTAGTAAGGCCCCTCGAACAGGACCAGAATGGAATACCCGGAGGACACAGGTGCTACCTCCAGTTAGACCCCGGACACGTGGCAGCTGTCCCAGAGGGACCAAAAGGGTAACAAGTATTTACAGAGTCCGTGGAGGGTTCTTGACAGAGAAGGGTAAGGTCCTGGTCCAGAATAGATGGTAGTAGGCTGGCTTCAGTGACCTTGTCACGGTCCACAGGTACGGATGGCTGATGGCGGAACGGGATGACACTTGCGCCAGTAATAGCCGAGATTGTCCAGATTAGCCAGATACGGGTTAGCAATGATCTGAGGAGACAAACAGTATCAGCGAAGCACAGAGACTGCAGACGCAGCGCAGACAGAACAGGCACAGAACCGGATGTAGCAATGATAGAACACGTTGCTCCGGCACTCCCCTAATGGTGGAGTGACCAGATATAGTACTGAGTGCGCAGCCATTGGATAATTAGCTATTTCAAAAGATGCACGCTGCCCCTTTAAGAGAGGCGGTGGGCGCGGCCTCGCGTCCTAAGCCGACTGTCTGGAGGCCTGCCAGCAGTGTGCCAGGAAGTGGAGGAGGACTCAGGACGCCGGAGAGCAGATGGGACAGGAGACCCCAGCCCACGTACAGACCGCCGCAGAGGGACAGCCCGAGGAACAGGTGAGTGAGCAGAACGGAGTGCAGAGGCAGCGCTGGGACCGGGTGTAACAGAAGCTAACTACACCTAAAGACAGAAAGAGGAAAACTATCTGCCCCGGAGCAGATCCCCAAAGAACATAGAAAGCCCCCAAACATGTAATGGCGGTTAGACAAGAGGAAATACAGACACAGACAGAAAATAGTATGAGCAAACGTTGGGGCCCAAACTTCCTAAATAGAAAAGGATAGGAAGGACACTTACTGCAATCCCAAAAAACCCTGAAAAGTACCAACTCTACTAATTACAAAAACACCTGAGATCACACAACCTCTACCACCTAAATTAGTTCTCTGGTGTAACAAAAACTAAACAGCAGCCACTGAAAAAACTGGAAAAGGCAAATGAACAAACAACAGTGGCCGAACTAAACTGAGAGGAGCACAAGCCCCGGAGGGGACCCGGCAGACCCCCACAGAAGTGCAGGACAAAATGCAAAAAGCAAGCACAAAAAACTAAAAGAAGAAAATGTCTTATCTGTTAGCAGAAGATGCAGGCACGAAACAGCAAGCTACAAAGTGAACAGGAATCAAAGATGAGACCAGAACAATTGATCACCGGCAACCCTGATGGGAGGGAACCTCCCTTATATAAGACCAGTCAGTAACACCTGATCGCCAATCTTCACAATCTTCATTGGATAGTTCAGTACTGTTTGTAACCACCAGAGGGAGCTTCTGCTCAGAATTCATTTCTAGCACATTCACAACAGTACCCCCCCCTTGAGGAGGGGTCACCGAACCCTCATTTGAGCAACCAGGTCGGTCAGGATGAGCTCTGTGATACGCATGGATGAGTCTCCTAGCATGGATGTCCGAAGCAAACACCGAAGCATTGTCCTCCTGACCATAACCTCTCCACTTAACCAAATACTGGAGTTTCCGTCTAGAAAAACGAGAATTCAATATTTTCTCAACCACATACTCCAGATTGCCCTCAACCAAAACAGGGTCAGGAGGCACAGCCATAGGAACCACTGGCTCGACAAACCTCTTCAATAAGGACTTGTGGAACACGTTATGGATCTTAAATGTCCCTGGAAGAAGTAAACGAAAGGAAACAGGATTAAGAACTCCATGATCTTATAAGGTCCAATGAACCTAGGCTTAAACTTAGGAGATGCAACTCTCATAGGGATATTTCTTGAGGACAACCAGACCAAGTCCCCCACTTCAAACCGAGGACCATCAGTCCTATGCCGGTTGGCAAACCGCTGGGCCCTCTCCTGAGAGAGGGACAACCTCTCCACTACCTGGTCCCAAATCTGCTGCATACGCTCCACAACAGAGTCAACACCTGGACAGACAGAAGCCTCCGTCTGTCCTGAAGAAAATCGAGGGTGAAACCCAATATTGCAGAAAAATGGAGACATCAAAGTGGCAGAGCTAGCCCTATTATTAAGAGCAAACTCAGCCAAAGGCAAAAAAGAGACCCAGTCATCCTGATCAGCAGACACAAAGCATCTTAGATAAGTCTCCAATGTCTGGTTTGTTCTCTCAGTTTGTCCATTGATCTGAGGATGAAAAGCCAAGGAGAAAGACAATTGAACACCAAGTTTAGAACAACAAGTCCTCCAAAATCTGGAAACAAACTGGACTCCTCTGTCAGACACAATGTTCTCAGGAATGCCGTGTAACCGAACCACGTGCTGAAGGAACAAAGGCACTAATTCAGAGGAGGAAGGCAACTTAGGTAATGGCTAGAGTTGAGCATTCCGATACCGCAAGTATCGGGTATCGGCCGATATTCGCTGTATTGGACTTTAGATACTTAGTTCCGATATTTTCCATATATCGTATACCGGAATCGGAAGTTCCCATAATTCTTTGAGAGGCAATGTGATTTTAGTCAGCCAATGAGTAATCCTAAGAAGTGTGGGCACATCCTGTACTGCTGCGGTCATGTTAACTAATGGTATGGCTGTGATTGGATGCTGAAATGATGTCAGAATGCACTATAAAAGGCGCCGCCGCCATTTTAGCGTCACTGTGCTGTGAATTCAGTTAGGGACAGACGCTGCTCTGCTGACTCTGAGGGACAGTTAGAGATTGCGATTTTGTGTACTGTGCTTTAGGCAGGCTAGTTTAACAACCGCTGTGTAAAGCTTCCTTTAGCCTTGCAGTGTTGTTTTCACAGCTCTGCAAGGTCTGTGTGTGAGTGCAGGTGACGCTGCAGTTTGCTCTGCATCCAACGCTGTTTGTAGGCATCTGCACGTGTCACTCACAGACTCTTTTTTTTTTTTCTTTAGTGTAATTCTTGCAGCTCCATTCAATTGAAATTATATGTGACGTGCTTCCATCCGTATCCAATACATTGGTTGCAAACACTATAGAAGTCCACAAAGGAGCCTTTCACAGATAGTGACCAGTTGTGTGCACTGCAGTGTTCACTCTAGTCTGTGATATATTTTTTTTTTGCTGAGTGCAGATCACGCTCCAGTTAGTTCTTAAACCACTGCTGGTTATAGTCTGCTGAACGTGTGTCACTGCCTCATCCTTGTCATTTTTCTAGAATTGTTGCTGCTCCATTCTATTTAAAATAACTCCAATCTATTAGTGTGACGCGCTTCCATCCGTATCCAATACATTGGTTGCAAACACTATAGAAGTCCACAAAGGAGCCTTTCACAGATAGTGACCAGTTGTGTGCACTGCAGTGTTCACTCTAGTCTGTGATATATTTTTTTTTTTGCTGAGTGCAGATCACGCTCCAGTTAGTTCTTAAACCACTGCTGGTTATAGTCTGCTGAACGTGTGTCACTGCCTCATCCTTGTCATTTTTCTAGAATTGTTGCTGCTCCATTCTATTTAAAATAACTCCAATCTATTAGTG
>JARQOD010008604.1:0-34971 GCA_033576555.1 Oophaga sylvatica
TCTCTTTTCCGATGGCACACTTTTCCGGATTTATGGTAAATCCTGCTTTCCTTAGCGCGTCCAAAACGGCCTGTAGTTTAGGTAGGTGACTAGCCCAGTCTGAGCTAAAGACCACAATGTCGTCGAGGTAGGTAGTACTTCTTATGTGGGGCTAGGATCCGATCCATAGCCCTCTGGAAAGTGGCTGGGGCCCCCTGTAGTCCGAACGGCATCCGCGTGTATTGAAAACAGCCATCCGGTGTTGAGAAAGCCGTCTTCTCTTTAGCCATCTGGGACATGGGGATCTGCCAGTAGCCCTTCGTCAGGTCAAGAGTGGTGATGTACCTCGCCGGTCCAAGCCTCTCGATGAGTTCGTCGACGCGGGGCATCGGGTACGCGTCACACTTGGATACCTCATTTAGCCGACGGTAGTCATTACAAAACCTCCACTCTCCATTGGGTTTCGGCACGAGGACGATTGGGCTCGACCATCCACTCTTTGACACCTCTATTACCCCGAGGTCTAACATCCTCTTCACCTCAGCCGAGATCACCTCCCGGCGTGCTTCCGGAATCCGATACGGCTTCAAATTCACTCGTACATGCGGTTCTGTCAGCACGTCATGCTCTATCACTTGTGTATGCCCCGGCAACTCTGAGAACAGGTCCCGATTCCGCTGTAGTAATTCTCGACACTGTTGCTTCTGGGCCGGTGATAGAGTCTCTGCAATAGTGACCTCCTCCACCTTGTCTTCCGGTGCGGTTCCCAGGCAAGGAGTTTCCACAGGTTCACGGTCCCGCCACGGCTTGAGCAAGTTTATATGGTATATTTGATGTGCCTTCCTTCGGCCAGGCTGGTGGACTTTGTAATTAACCTCGCTGACTTTCTCTACCACCTCGTATGGACCTTGCCATTTGGCGAGGAACTTGCTCTCGACGGTAGGGATCAGCACCAAAACACGGTCTCCGGGCTGGAACTGTCTTATTCTCGCCGAACGGTTATAGACCCTCGCCTGGGCTTCCTGCGCCTGGAGGAGATGTTCCTTTACGATAGCCATCACCTTTGACATTCTCTCCTGTAACTGGGCGACATGTTCGATGATACTCCGATGTGGCGTGACTTCAGCCTCCCAAGTTTCCTTGGCGATGTCTAGGAGACCTCTTGGATGCCGCCCATATAGGAGCTCAAATGGAGAGAAGCCCGTGGAGGCTTGAGGAACTTCTCTGACCGAGAAAAGCAGAAATGGGAGCAGGTAGTCCCAGTCTCTCCCATCCTTTTCAACGACCTTCTTGAGCATCGCCTTTAAGGTCTTGTTGAAGCGTTCCACTAGGCCGTCCGTTTGTGGATGATAAACCGAGGTCCGCAGCTGAGTTATCTGAAGGACTCTGCAAAGCTCCTTCATCACCTTGCTC
Source organism: Oophaga sylvatica (assembly GCA_033576555.1). Lineage (NCBI taxonomy): Eukaryota > Metazoa > Chordata > Amphibia > Anura > Dendrobatidae > Oophaga > Oophaga sylvatica. Next base: position 1,393 of record JARQOD010008604.1, read on the forward strand.
ATGAAGGGGGTTCCTTGGTCTGTTAGGATCTCTTTTGGTAGACTTGTCTGAGCAAAAATATGGACCAACTCTCGGGCTATACTTTTACTGGACATGTTCCTTAGGGGAACCGCTTCTGGATACCGAGTCGCATAGTCCATGACGACCAGGATATATTGGTGGCCCCGAGCTGATTTGACTATGGGGCCCACGAGGTCCATGGCAATCCTCTCAAAGGGAACCTCTATCACAGGTAGTGGAATTAAGGGGCTACGGAAGTGGGAGGAGGGAGCGGTTATTTGGCAGGTGGGGCAGGACCTACAAAAGTTTTGAATTTCTCGATAACACCCTGGCCAATAAAACCTCCTCAGTATTCTCTCCTGAGTTTTCTCGACCCCTAGGTGTCCCCCCAGAACATGTGAATGGGCCATGTCTAGCACCCGCCGTCTGTATGGCCCCGGCACTAACAGCTGTTCCACTATCTCCCCGCCCCTCAGTTTGGCCACCCGATATAGCAACTCCCCCTGTACTGCAAAGTGGGGGAATCTGGTGTCGGCCCCCGGCTCTTGGGCAACCCCATTATATACAGTAACCTGGTCGAACGCCCCTTTTAAGGTCAGGTCTCGAACTTGAGCAGTCCCAAAGTTCTCTCTCTTGGCATATCTAACGCAGGTAGGTCAGCCTCCTCGGTCACCGTCTCACCCTCATCACCGACAAGGACGCACAGTGGGAACTCCTCTCTCTGAGACTCTGTCGGGGGTTCTTCTTCAAGGATCTCGCTTTTCCCCATGCTACTTAGTCCAGTTCCCTTTCCCCACAAGTCCCAGAATAAGGAAAAATCACGGCCCAATATGACAGGATGTATCAGGTCCTTTACCACCCTGACTTCATGGGACTGGGCACCACAGTCTGTCCCTACTGTTACTGTGGCAACGGGATAGTCCTTGGCGTCACCATGGATGCACCAAACACCCAGGGTTTTGGAAGGGATCAATTGGTGGGGAAGGGATGCTCTGATCAAGGTCACCAGACTCCCGGAGTCCAACAGCCCAAGCACTTTTATTCCATTAATGGATACTACACACGCCTGTGGTCCCTTGCCGGGTCAACAGTCCACGCTACAGGCTGGATAGGCATAATAGGAGACCCGTCTGCCTAGGCTGCAGTCCATGGGCTCAGGGGATATTTGACACTTGGCGGCTACATGTCCAGTGTTGTGGCATCGCCAGCAAACTATATCTTTACCAACTGTTCTAAAGGCCCCTTCAATAGGAGTGTGACGCCCCCAGTGGTGGCTCTAGACCCCTTCCGTGGTGAACCACCCCCTTTTGGGTATCCCAGTAGGGAGAAATGACTGCATCCGGTTTCCCAAGAGATCTCTCAACTACCTGGTACCTCTCTACCAGGCCGATAAAGTCATCTGCGTTTTGGGGATCACCCTTGGCAAACCAGGTCTGTACTGATTTGGGAAGGGAATGCATGAATCTATCAATCACCACCCGCTCAACCATCTGGCCGGAGTGGAGGACTCCGGTTGTAGCCACTTCTGAACAAGATGCAATAGGTCAAACATCTGCGAACGAGGGGGTTTGTTGCTAGCATACGCCCAGTGATGAACTCGCTGGGCTCTTACTGCCATATTTACTCCCAGACGTGCTAAGATCTCTGTCTTTAGTTTGGGATACTCCTCAGCATCTTGCAACGCCAAGTCAAAATACGCTTTTTGGGGTTCACCCGATAAATATGGCGCCAGCACCTCTGCCCACTGTGCTGGTGGAAGTCTCTCCCGATCAGCCACCCTCTCAAAAACAGTCAGAAATGCTTCCACATCATCCCCAGGGGTCATCTTCTGCATGGCCCGCCTTGCCGCCTTCCTGACGTGAGAATCATCAGTCGACCCTGGGGTTGGGGTGGCCGCCCTCTGGATGGTGTCCGCCAAAAGCTGTATCTGCTGTTGCGCCTCCTGCTGGTGCTGCTGCTGCGACTTTTGCTGCAACTGGATCTGCTGAAGCAACAGTTTGGTCGTCTCCTGGTGCTGCTGCTGCATGCTCTGCTGGGCCTGCTGTATGCTCTGCTGGCTCTGCTGTATGCTCTGCTGGTTCTGTAGGTGTTGCTGCTGCATGTTCTGCTGGGCCTGGACCAGGTGCTTAACGAGCTCCTCCATGCTGCCGGACTTCTCTGGCTGGCTGGCAGCCTTCACCCAGGACATCCACCGGTCTTTGTAGCAGGTACACGTGTTCCTGGAATCCTGCACGCACTCTCACACCAACTGTGGCAAGACGACTCGCTCGGCTCTCCTGGAGGTAGACTCAGGACACACATTCTCTGGGGTTTTCTTTCTGCTGGTTTATTATTGTCGGGGTCTAACGACAAACCACTCATCCTCCAGTCACTCCAAATTAGACTAAGAGCACGGGTCGACCGAGAATGAATCAGGCAATACGCTGGTTCAGACTTCAGAACGTGCCCTAAAGAAAATGGTGCTATTAGGCGGCCATCTCCAGTAAGCACTGAACTTTTATTCACGTACATAAGATTACATACACAGAATATTGGGGTGGAGTAAAGGCGGGATTGAGGAGAAAGAGATATGCTGAATCATGTCCATATATGTACACATTCAGCATCTGATCATCCTAATTGGTCCTTAGATCTTCTTCTAAGTCCTCCTTGATCGTGTTGTCATCCTCAGTTTCGTTTCTTGAAGAAAGATTCTATTGTTCTCGTGTATCATGTGTTTCCTCAATTCTCCAAAGGTGGGGGCATTTCAGTGGATCCAGTTCAAATTAGTGTAATACAGTGATAGGACACAAGATGGAGACAAACACCAGCAGATACTAACATTATCTTATTATTCTTTTAAGGAAAACTTCGTGTTTATAAAATACATATACACACTATGAATATAAAAGTATAGTAGAAAATTATATTTTACTTTGACAATCCCCCCTAAACACTAAGTTTTTCCCTTAATATATGCGGCCTTCGAGACTGTCCATGTGTGGGGACAGGGGTAATGGATTTCTTCGCTTGGTCATTTTAGAAACTGGCCCCTTATGGACTGCCCCCAAACAACCAAGTCCCTACCAAACCTGCACATGGAGTTCTCCCACTATCCCTAAACTAAATCTCTTATTTCCATTTGTATTTTGTTATAGGGGGTTTTATCAGGTTTATCCTGCGGAGTAATATTTCTCCATATCACCCTTATCAGTGTCTTCATATAGTAGCGACACAACTTCCTGATGAAGGAAAGTACCTGAGGAGACGGCTGCATTGGTCACAGCTTTCCTATACATAGATATCACACAACATAGAATTATCAATCCTAGCACCAAAAGCCCTGTTACCACTAAGCAGGCTTGTTGGAGAAATTCTTTAAGTCCTCCAAGCCATCTTAAGAAGAAAGAGGTATCTACTTCTGCATTGGCTTTTATTTCCTGAGCCAGATTTTTAATCTCTGTAAGGGCCACTATAGTTTTACCATTGACTCCAGAATTCTGAGGAATATAAGTACAACATTCTTCCCCTATCATCCCACAGACTTCATCTTTTTCAGCTAGAATCATGTCAATGGCCAGTCTATTTTGAAGAGTCAGTCTTTTGTTTTGGGCCCAGTTTCTCAACTATACCCTGGAAAGCATCTTGACTAAAATTGATATTGATAAATCTTTGCTCGGTGTAGTATATATATTTTATCCAATCTACATTGTAATTGATCTGCACAGTTGGGATAAGAGAACGGAAACCCGCCAGGATCTGATTCTGAGCTTTGTATTCGTCTGGGACCCCCCTAGGAACACCTATGGGATCTATATAAACTTTGGGATCCTCAGCATAACCGGTGTGCAGCTGACCCAGACTCCTTCTTTTTCTGGATATCAGTGGAGCTATATTCTCGGATCCAGACTCTTTCTCACGTGTCTTTTAATGACTACCCAGTCTCCAGGCTGCAGGCTGTGACTCCCAGGATCCTGGTTCGGATCTGGAAGAGAACTGAAAACATTATCATATACTTTCTTGAGTCTTTTATGCAAATCCCTTACATATGAACTTAATACATGGTTACTTATTTCCAATGCTTGGGAAAAGAAACATCCTAAACTAGGCACTTTGCCAAATAGTACTTTATACGGAGAAAGTCCAGTTTTTCTACTTGGAGTGTACCTTACTGAGTATAGGGCTAATGGTAAACATTCAGGCCAAGATTTCCCTGTTTCAGCCATGGCCTTTTAGATTTTTAACTTCAATGTCCTATTTAGTCCTTTTACTTTTACACCGCTTTGTGGTAATATGGGGTGTGGAAAACTTGTTGAATTCCCAGCGCTGTCAAGACTTCATTCATTATTTCACCTGTGAAATGTGTACCTCTGTCACTTTCGGTCACCTTTGGTACTCCATACCTGCACACCACCTCCGCAAGCAGCTTCTTTGCGGTTGCCGCAGCGTAGCCTTGGCAATCGGGAAAGCCTTCGGCCAACCTGAGAATAAATCAAAAACACACCAACACGTACTCCCATGAACCTGATTTTGGCAGCTGAATATAATCAATCTGCAGTCTCTGGAAAGGATAGAGGGGCTGAGGGGCGTGTTTGGGTGGTGTCTTGACTACCCTTCTCTGATTATGTGTAGCACATACCATGCATCCCTGGATCAAACCTTCTATACAGGTGGAAAAGCCTGGTGCTATCCAATGCTTCTGCATGACGCTCATTACAGCAGTTTTGGACTGGTGGGTTGGCCCATGTAACATCTGGGCGACCGCAGGGTACAACGCTCTTGGAAGGCATCGGCGCATCCCTCTTCCCCATACCCCAGTTGCTGCATTCAGACATGCACCTTCTTTTTCCCACTTTTCTACTTCCTCCTGGCGCACCTGAGCCTGCATCTGGGCTAAGGCATCCTCCGACACAAAGGGATTTTTGGGAGCGCTTACCTGGTGCATCGTTACCCCTTGGAGTGGTCTACTGGCTGCTGTTTTTGCTGCTGCATCGGCCATTGCGTTTCCTTTACTCACCTGATCAGTGCATCTGGTATGTGCTTTAACTTTTGACAACTACTTCTTTTGGTAATTGTAATGCATCAATTAACTGCTGGACTGCGTCAGCATTTTTAATGGGATGTCCTGCTGCCATCAGGAATCCTCTAGACTTCCAAATTGGACCCAAATCATGAGCTATACCGAATGCTTATCTAGAATCTGTGTAGGTGTTAACAATTCTACCTTCAGCTATCTTACAGGCCTCGGTCAGAGCCTTAAATTCAGCCTCCTGGGCCTACTGATATGGGAGCATTGGTTCTGCTTTGATTACTGCATTCAGGGAGACGATGGCATACCTGGTGTGGAAGGTACCTGAGTCATCTTGGTAGCGAGTTCTACAAAAGATTTAAAGTCAACATTACATCTTTCAGTTTCAAACACTGTGGGTAGGCCTGCTGTTTCCTGTGCCATAAGCTGAACATAATCATAAGGAATCTCCTCTCTTGGATCTTCTTTGTACAATACCGTACAATACCTGACCTCCCCCCTAGATCCGAGAGAGGTAACAATGTGGCAGGATTAAGTGTGGTACATCTCTGCAAAGAAACATTTGGAGGCATTAAAAGTGCACATTGCAATCAAAGATGACGTGCAGCTGAAAGGTGTGCCGGCTGCACCTGATTCAGTATGGTGTATACATCATGAGGTGTAAGTGCTGTCAGTGGATAATCAAGAACGATATCTGATAATTTGTGGAGCAATAGTCCTACAGCGTGTACCGCCCGTACACAGGACGGGGCACCTCTAGCCACTGCATCTAGTCTTCCATTGAAACAGGCCACTGGCCTTTGATTGTCACCATGTAACTGAGTCAATACTCCTGCCACGTGTCCCCGCTTTCATAAAGATACAGGATGAATGGTAGTTCATAGTTGGGGGTTCCTAGCGCTGAAGCTGCCACAATCCTGTTTTTGAGAGAAAAATAAAAACAGTCTATATCTTCAGGAGTTAGTTTAAAAAGCACAATGGTGATACAGTCATAGAGAGGCTGCATGAGGATTGACACAGCACGAATCCACTGCCTGCAGTAGAAAATCAGTCCAAGAAATATCCTAAGAGCGGCAACATTAACAGGCATAGGAAAGTTCTGTACAGCTTCTTTGCGAGCGCTGGTCAGATGTCGCGCCCCCAGTGTAATGCAATGTCCCAAAAAGATAACTGAAGATTTACAGAATTGCAGTTTATCCTTTAACGCTTACAACCTGCTTGGTACAAAAACAACATATTATAAAAATAACATTGGCAAAATCAATAACTGTAAACTAAGCAGCATCCTGAGATATCTGGAACAAAAGTGTATATATATATATTGTACCAGCCAATACATAGAGGGTTAAATCTCGTAGCCGAAGGGGGAAGCTGAAGGTTGGAATGGCCATTGATAAGGAATCTTACTCTTAGCTACAGAGATGCCGAAGGTGGGGGCTAGGTTTTAACTAAAACATCCCTTGTTACCAGTTTCTGCATCTGCTGAGCAATAGTCGTTTCTTGAGCTAAACTAAGAAGATACTGTCTCTGTTGGGGCAGGATTGCACCTAGCTTTAATTTGACCATGACTGGCTGCACCCTTAATCTGCCCACGTCTGTTTTATCTGAAGCCCAGAAATCATGCGGTATCACACCTTCTAACATTGAAGGAAATTCATTTGTGTCCTCTATACTAGCAACGTCTAGCGACATGATTTTACAAAGAGTGCTCTGCTTCAGTCCTGGTGTCATAGTGACAGTTCCAACCGGATGATACTCAATATGTGCTTGCAATTGTGACAACACATCACTTCCTAAAAGATTACATTGACCCCGTGGTGATACCATTAACTGTGTGTGTACAGTGGTTCCTTGAATTTGCAGGGGAATCTTTTTAGTGACGGGGAGCAGGATAGATAGAGCGTTATAAGGAGTTGCTATAACATGGTGGGAGAAATCACTTTTCCCAAATGGCCAGTCCTCTTCTGTAATTACTGAATTGTCTGCCCCCGTGTCCACTTGGAACTCAACCTCATGTCCCCCTGGTAGATTCACCTGTACTGTGCAATTAGGAATGGGGGGTAAGGAGACAAGGGGTTCATGTGCAAGCTACCATTATCCTATGGGAGCGCCTCTAATTGGTCTTGGGGGCCTCTTGCAGGCGAGTCATTTGCATATGGATTAGTTGGACAGGCTGGATATGGGTTAGTTCTGCAATCCCTCCTGAAATGTCCTGGTTTCTTGCACCCGTAGCACAATTTCTGCTCATCTCCTGGCACACGTCTCCTCTCCCTGTTGTTTGCAGGACAAGTACCTACAGCATGTATCCTTGCTCCTCTTTTTGCCTGCGCTAAATCATGTTGTGCCCCCTGTGCTATTCTGGCTAGATTCTCTGCTTTAACTGATCTCCAACCCGGTCTACTTACTTTCAGTTTTTCCTTGTCATTCATTTTTTTTTTATGCCATTCATATTAAACTTGCCAGAACTTTCTCACTAGTCTTGTTTTCTTTGACAAAACCCATTTCCACCCAAGTTTTTCTTAGAGTCCAGAAATAATCTTTTGGCTCTTTCCTGAACTCTGTCTTCTAGTGTAACTTCCTTTCTCTGCCTGTCTATTTGCTTCTCACATACTCTGACCTTCGATTCTTACGTACTATGTCTATTCCAAAAACATATTCAACAAAATTTGAAAACTGTTGCACTTTTTCCTGTGCATCCTCACGAATACCCGACGGGAGGGGTCAAACCACTGCGTAGTTTGTGTGTCCTCTCTCCCTCAGCCTGCAGGTTGCTTATCTGTAGAATGACCTTGGTGTACAGCAAAATACCATCTCGCTGCTGCCAGCACTTATCTTTGCTTGCTGTCACTGACTTCTGCATTCTTAGATCAGTTCCTACAAATATAACACTTGTATATCTCATTTATCAATCTATTGTATCTAGCTTCATCTGCCAATTTTCCCTTTTTCTGTTTTCTATCCCACATCTAACCAATCATAACAGTTTTCATTCCCTGGGCGGGTGACATAGAGATAAAATATCCCTTTTCCCCTAAGTTTAATATATTGATCCCTTGAAATCATTCCTATTGCAGTTGAATATTTGATAGAAATCGAACTTAAAGACAACCACAGGGGTTGTAGTATTAACCCAGAAGGTGGGCATACTGACACTACTGGAGATCAGGATATAGCTCAAAAGGATATGTATATCAGAAACTTCATGACTGCTGATTAATCTTGTCCTTCTTGCAATGGGAGGCGTGAATCCAGGTGCTCTTGCCCTCGAGCTTCGGGCAGTAGGGGTGGACAGGATCACAGTGTAGGGACCCTCAAATCTGGGCTGGAGACAGTCTCTTCCCATAATTTTTTTTTTTTTTTTTTATATATATAAATATAAGGTCATCAGGCGAGAAATCGTGCACCGTGTCACCTGTAAATTCTGGGAGAGAAGCAGACACTGCAGAGTGGGTGTTAGTTAACTCTTTAGACAAAGCAATCACAAATTTACTACTTTATCATTGGTTTCAAATAATTCCTGGTGCCTAATGTCTTCTGTTTTTAACATACCAGCATGATGGAGTATTGAATGTATAGTGGCCCGAAGGGTGGCCCGTGACTCATTTGAGTTTAGAGGATCATGGACTGGACCTGCTGCATGGATGATGATATCAGCGGGAAGGTCCCCTGCATGGGTTGTCAGAGTCTGTCCAGGTGGCAAAGGGCCATGAGTGTATATATGAGCCATGCATTCTGCAGTGACGATGGGACCACCTGCTTGGGCTATTAATAGAGCCAGACCCCCTTTATTGGAGCAGTTGGAGTTGGCAGGACTAACTATAGCACCAACCCGATGTGTCAGGATATCATCGTACCCTATGGATAATGTCACTGGATTTCCGTTGCGGTCTGTGTAATGCTGTGAATGGCAGGGATACCAGTTTTCAAGTACACCGGGAGCTGGGGCCTGACCGGGGTTTCCTTGAATCTTACAGAACGACTGTCCTCTCTGAGGATTTGTGAAGGAGAGGAAGGTGCCTTATCTCTGAAGTAGGGGTGGAATAGGCCCTAGGACCAGGGGTTGACAATGATGGTGGGGGAATGGAGGAGGGAAGAGAAGATACTGGTGCTGCTGGGGATAGTGGTGGCTGTTAAGGGGCCCACCCCTCTTCTCTCTCCTGATCCTCCTCCCCTTCATTAGATCCCATAATATCATGGCGGCGGCTCCTGATCATTGTTTGAAAAACTGAAGATTCATGCATTGCAGCAATGGCCGGGTTGGGGTGTGTGAAAGGGAACAATGGTGTTGCATCTGGTGCCATATTGGGAGCTGTGGCCTGCACAGGTGCGGGCGGGGGCTGGTAGTAGGCCCTGGTTGGTATCAGCAAGGGATATAGGCCTGACTGGGTGTGCTTGGGTGTCCCAACATGGCCGCCGGAGGAGATGGGGTGTTGGCCATTTCCGGGTGTATTAAGATGGCCACTGGGTTTACCAAAATGGCCGCTGGGTGTGGGAGGGGCGATGGGCTGGGCATTACACCAGGGGCGACCCGCCCCACAAACACGGCAGGTCTCCGCCCAGGGCGGATTCTGTTCACCACACACATGACAGGTCCAACCTCCCTTTGTTCTAAGATCGGCACCATTATAGGGCGGTGGCCGAGGGCTTGGAGCGGCCATTTTGGTTACATCAACAAGATCATATGCAGAGCATTTTACATATCCAAACAAAGGCTCAGCACCTTCTAAATCTCCTGCTCCATTTACTTCCTTCCAGTCTTCAATTTTTAAATTATTTGCTACTCTCAAATGTGCCTGAGCCTGATGCAGAAGTCCCTCATCACCCAACTTTCCTTTCTTCTATGCTACATAATCCTTCTACACTGAAGGCTGAAATCTGCTCATACTCGGTAAGCTCACTTTCTTAACAGCCTTCTTGCCTCCACGTGATTCCATCAATTCAACCACTCCCAAAGCACCACCCTCTAACTTATGGAGTTTCTCAGATTTAAACAGACGCATCATGATTTAACAGAGTGAAATGATCTGTCGCGACTCAGACCACCGGTGCCACTTGCAGGTCACCACCCGTCAATACAGAGTCCCCGCTCCATGTGTTGACAAGACAAAAAGTCCCTGCTCAATTTGTCCCTTCCCTAACTGTGGGTGATAACTTTACAGCACAGTCCACCGTAACACTCTACACAGTACAGAGTCCCCGTCCATGCACTGACACTGGGGCTTCTCCTAATGAGACTCCCCGTGTTGGACAAAGAGCCCCTGCTCCATTTGTCACTTCTCAGACGAAGAGCCCCGGCTCCATTCGTCACTGATTAGACTATCATGTGCGTCTTCTACCCCACTCAACACTTCAAGAATCTAAAATTTGTCCCAACTTTATTCTAACAGTCACGGGAGGCAATTATCTACATAAAGGTACAGTGACCGGAGGAGGAGGAACGTGGTGTTTTGACTCAAGCACGTGCAGGCATGCAACGTCACTCGGTCACACTTGCTGGTTCGTGGCGTGGGATTGCCCTTGGTCTCACCACTCAACCAGTCACCCCTCCAGACCCAAATGGACAATACGACAGGACCAAACAGTGACTGACACACAGGCAAGTGGGACGCATATAAAGTATATGATCCCAACTTACCGTGTTCAACGGAGGCTGCAGTCCTCGCACTCAGTCACCGCGGGCACCACCGCAAAGTCCTCGGGACGGGTCCGGACGGGCGGCAATCCACGGCCCCACGTTGGGCGCCAATTGTCGGGGTCGTAACGACAAACCACTCATCCTCCAGTCACTCCAAATTAGACTAAGAGCACGGGTCGACCGAGAATGAATCAGGCAATACGCTGGTTCAGACTTCAGAACGTGCCCTAAAGAAAATGGTGCTATTAGGCGGCCATCTCCAGTAAGCACTGAACTTTTATTCACGTACATAAGATTACATACACAGAATATTGGGGTGGAGTAAAGGCGGATTGAGGAGAAAGAGATATGCTGAATCATGTCCATATATGTACACATTCAGCATCTGATCATCCTAATTGGTCCTTAGATCTTCTTCTAAGTCCTCCTTGATCGTGTTGTCATCCTCAGTTTCGTTTCTTGAAGAAAGATTCTATTGTTCTCGTGTATCATGTGTTTCCTCAATTCTCCAAAGGTGGGGGCATTTCAGTGGATCCAGTTCAAATTAGTGTAATACAGTGATAGGACACAAGATGGAGACAAACACCAGCAGATACTAACATTATCTTATTATTCTTTTAAGGAAAACTTCGTGTTTATAAAATACATATACACACTATGAATATAAAAGTATAGTAGAAAATTATATTTTACCTTGACATTATCAGCCATAAACTCATGCAGGTTTCGTAGGAAAAAGTAAACATGACCCCTCTGGGTTAAACGGGAAAAACATAAAAAAAAAAAAACAATAACTCAGTCCACTCGGTAGCATAAACTGCACTGCTAAAGTCCTTGTGGAAAGCTCTGTAGCTTCCACTATACTGTCTGGAGTCTTTCCTCTCCAGACCACACCAGAGAAAAAAAACAGGACTGAGCTTTTATACATTGCTCAGCCACACCCTTTTAACATATAACATGCTGGCAGACAAATAAAGTAGGTCTTAGTTCACACAGGAGAGCATCCTGTGTGACACATACCTCCCCTCACATATAAAACCAGTGACACTGTCACAATATATATATATATATATATATATATATATATATAATTATTTGCTTTTTGTGTACATTTTTTTTTACAATGTGATTTTTACATGACTTTTTACATAGAGATAACTGCTCTATGTAAAACTTCATGTTAAAATCGCATTGCATACAGATGGAAAACTGATGGAAAACTGATGGAGAACGCATGGTGCGATTTAAAATCGCATCAAAATTGCATGCCTTTTTACAACAAATGTACCGTTTTTTTCCTGCAGAAAACGGACCGATTTTTTTCCAGCCAGTGAGTATGAGCCCTTAGTACGATTACGGCGATACCTCATTTATATCATTTTTTTATGTTTTGGCGCTTTTATACAATAAAAACAATTTTATATAAAAAATACTTATTTTTGCATCGCTTTATTCTGCGAGCTATAAATTTTTTATTTTTTCGCTGATGATGCTGTATGACGTTTTCAGCGGTACCATGTTCATTTATATCCGTCTTTTTGATCGCGTCTTATTCCACTTTTTGTTTGGCGGTATGATGATAAACCATTGTTTTTTGCTTTGTTTTTTTTTTTAAGGGGTTCACTAAAGGGGTTAACTAGTGGGACACTTCTATAGGGCGGGTCATTATGGACGCAGCGATACCAAGTATGTGTACTTTTGTTGTTTTGTTTTTTTATTTACCGGAAGAAATGAATTTATTGGGGAATATTTTTTTTTTCCTTTATTTTGGAATTTTTTTTTACACGTCACGTGATTTTTTTTTTTTTCACTTTTTTACTTTGTCCCAGGGTGGGACATCACAGTATGGGATCAGATCGCTGGTGTGACAGTGTGCACAGCACTCTGTCAGACCAGCGATCTCACAGGCACTGCTGCAGGCTTCCTCAGCGCCTGTTCTCAGCAGGCACTGAGGAAACCGCCTCCCTGCAGGACCCCGTGGCCATCTTGGATCCGGGGTCTTGCAGGGAGGAAGGCCTCAGAACAGCATGATCACATTGCGCTGTTCTGAGGGTCTCAGGGGAGCACGCAGGGAGCCCCCTCCCTGCGCAATGCTTCCCTGTGCCCTGGTACACCGCGATCATGTTTGATCGCGGTGTGCCAGGGGTTAATGTGTCGGGAGCGGTCCGTGACTAGAAACTAGAACACTCAAGGAACTTATCTAGATGTGTGGTGAGAACTTTAAACCCCCAGGTGTTTCACTAAAGTTTATAATGCCCGAGCATGAAAATAAAAAAATCATATTTTTTCCACAAACATGATCTTTTAGTCCCCAACTTTTTATTTTCCCAAGGGTAACAGGAAAAATTGGACCCCAAAAGCTGTTGTCCAATTTATCCTGAGTACGCTGATACCCCATATGTGGGAGAAAACTACTGTATGGGCACACGTCGGGGCTCGGAAGAGAAATAGTGACATTTTGGATTGCAGACTTTGATGGAATTGTCTGTGGGCTTCATGTCGCGTTTGGAGAGCCCGTGATGTGCCTAAACAGTGGAAACACCCCACAAGTAACCCAATTTTGGAAATCAGACCCCCAAGGAACTTATCTAGATGTGTGGTGAGCACTATGAACCCCGAAGTGCTTCACAGAAGTTTATAATGTACAGCCGCAAAAACAAAAAAATCTTTTTTTTTCTTACAAAAATGATTTTTTCGCCCCCAATATTTTATTTTGACAAGGGTAACAGGAGAAATTGGACCCCAATAGTTATTGTGCAATTTGTCCTGAGTATGCTGATACCCTATATGTGGGAGAAAACTACTGTTTCGCTGCATGGCACAGCTCAGAAGGGAAGGAGCACGGTTTGACTTTTTCAACGCAGAATTGTCTGGAATTGAAATCAGATGCCATGTCACATTTGGAGAGCCCCTGATGTGCCTAAACAGTGAAAACTCCCCAATTCTAACTCCAACCCTAACCCCAACACACCCCTAACCCTAGTCCCAACCCTATCCCTAACTTTAGCCCCAACCCTAACCCTAACTTTTGCTGCAACCCTAACCCTAACGGGAAAAATTGAAATAACATTTTTTTAATTTTGTTATATTTCCCTAACTAAGGGGGTGATAAAGGGTAGGTTGATTTACCATTTATAGCGTGATCTATGTTTGGCAGCTGTCATGCTAAAAGACGCTTTTTATTGCAAAAAATAGTTTTTGCATCACCACATTTTGAGAGCTATAATTTTTGCATATTTTGGCCCACAGAGTCATGTGAGGTCTTATTTTTTGCGGTACGAGTTGATGTTTTTATTGGTACCATTTTTGGGCATGTGAAACATATGGGATAAGATAGCTTGATGTCAGGAAAAGGAGCATATAATATATGAGTAACCTGACGCTCAAAAATTCCAGAAGCGTATTTTATTGTGCGCTTCTGGTATTTTTGGGCATGTGACATTTTTTGATCGCTTTTTATTTAGATTTTTGGGAGGTTAGAATGAACAAAAATCAGCAATTCATGAATTTCTTTTGGGGGGGCGTTTATACCGTTCCACGTGTGGTAAAATTGATAAAGCGGTTGTATTCTTCGGGTTAGGGCTCATACTCACTGGCGCCGAAAACGAATGATAATCAGACGAAAAAAAAATCGGATTCAAATCTGACCAATGTTATTCAATAGGTGAATTCTCATTTGCGATTTTTTTCTCATCAGAAATTGGTGTGAGAAAAAAATCGCAGCATGCTGCGATTTGATGCGATTTTGGGATGATAATCGCCAATGCAAGTCAATGGGTGCGATTAAAAAACGCACAGCACTCGCACCATGCAAGTGCTGTCCGATTTATACGCACCAGTCTCCTTTGAAAAGCCGGCAATTCATCCCCGGCTACTGTAAAATCACACTGACAGCTCACAAAACACTATATACATACACATAGAATACATATATATATATATATATATATATATATACATGTCATTGTAACAGATACATATATATATATATTTATAGTTCATACACTTCTACATAGTATAATAGCCGCTAATTCAATTGCCGGCTTTTGTGAAATCACAGAAGCCGACATGAAATGATACATTGTTTACACACAGTTAACCATGTAATTTCATGTATTTTGATATATGGTTTTAACTTACAATTACATAAGTGTATGTGTGCAAAATTTCAGACATGTAGGGGTTAATTAAAGGTGTAAATTTGTTGAAAAAAAATGCGTGGGCTCCCGCTGTATTTTCTCCACCAGACAGACAAAGCAAACGAGTGGGGGCAGATAATAATAGCCTAGGGAGGGTACATTTTTTTGTGCCCCCCCCCTGGCTACTAACATCTGCCCCCAGACACCCTAGAAAGGGCAAATCTCTAATTAGATTCGCCCTTTCTGGCACTTTGCCCGTCTATTCCCATTGCCCTGTAGCGGTGGCGAATGGGTTAATAAGGGGTTAAAGCCACATTGCAAATGAAAGGTCACTTTAAGCCAGTTTAATAATTGAGAGCTGTCAATTAGACAACTATCAATTATTAATCCTATTGTATGATAGAAAAATCAAACACGCACAGTTTAATAAAAAAGAAGTTTAATTAAATAATCACACAGTGTTTGACCATATTTTATTTTCCTGCTAAAACCATTTCCTGTAATAAAAATAAAATAAAAAAGCAAAATTATTCTTACCAATCCGATGCACAGTCAGGTCCCATGCTGTAATCCATCAGAAAGGGTTAACAGGTTACAGTTAGCAGAGAGCTAATGCTGTCTGCTAGCTGTTACCCCCCGAATGAATAACTTCCTCTCCCAGCAAAAGGAGAGGAAGTGATTAATGAGTGGAGCTTAATTGATTTATTGCCACTTTCACTTCAGTGACCTGACCTAAAGTGAAAGTGGGACACAATCAATTAAGCTTCATTCATTAATCACATCCTCTCCTGTCGGCCGGAGATAAGCTCATTCATTCAGGAGCTTTCAGCTGAGCAGGCAGGATTACTTGCGCTGCTTAGCTCATTGCTAGTTAACCCTTTGTGAAGGATTACATTGTGGGACGTGACAGATCGCCAGATAGGTAAGAATAATGCTGTTTTATTATTTTTTATTTATTCTAGGAGATCAAGGGCTTCGCACGGATTAAGAGTTTAATAAAAGATTGTAAAAAAAATGTGTTTTTATTTCATTAAAATTATTTATTCTTAAAGTGTGTGTGATTTTTTTATTTCCTTCAATAGGATTAATAATTGATAGTTGTCTAATTGACAGCTCTCAATTATTAACCTGGCTTAAAGTGACCTTTCAATAGCAAGGTGGCTTTAACCCCTTATTAACCCATTTGCCACCGCTACAGGGCAATGGGAATAGACGGGCAAAGTGCCAGAAAGGGCGAATCTAATTAGAGATTTGCCCTTTCTGGGGTGTCTGGGGGCAGATGTTAGTAGCCAGGGGGGGGCACAAAAAAAATGTACCCTCCCTAGGCTATTATTATCTGCCCCCACTCGCTTGCTTTGTCTGTCTGGTGGAGAAAATACAGCGGGAGCCCACGCATTTTTTTTCAACGAATTTACACCTTTAATTAACCCCTACATGTCTGAAATTTTGCACACATGCACTTATGTAATTGTAAGTTAAAACCATATATCAAAATACATGAAATGACATGGTTAACTGTGTCTAAACAATGTATCATTTCATATCGGCCTTTGTGATTTCACAAAAGCCGGCAATTGAATTAGCAGCTATTACAGTATGTAGAAGTGTATGAACTATAAATATATGTATATATATATGTCACAATTACATATATATATATATACATATATATGTATTCTATGTGTGTATATGTATTGTTTATATTCTTTATTAAAGCTGTCAGTGTGATTTTACAGAAATGCCAGGGATGAATTAGCGGCTATTATACTATGTAGAAGTGTATGACCTATATATATATAAACTGTGGCAAGACGACTCGCTCGGCTCTCCTGGAGGTAGACTCAGGACACACATTCTCTGGGGTTTTCTTTCTGCTGGTTTATTATCAGCCATAAACTCATGTGGGTTTCGCAGGAAAAAGTAAACATGACCCCTCTGGGTTAAACGGGAAAAACATAAAAAAAAACAACAATAACTCAGTCCATAGATGAGTGGGTTCTGCCCGCTCTCGGTAGCATAAACTGCACTGCTAAAGTCCTTGTGGAAAGCTCTGTAGCTTCCACTATACTGTCTGGAGTCTTTCCTCTCCAGACCACACAGAGAAAAAAAAACAGGACTGAGCTTTATACATTGCTCAGCCACACCCTTTTAACATAAACATGCTGGCAGACAAATAAAGTAGGTCTTAGTTCACACAGAGAGCATCCTGTGTGACACATACCTCCCCTCACATATAAAACTAGTGACACTGTCACATATTCCCCCCTCTGCCCAAAGCCGGGGGTTTGGGCACCTTCTGACACCAGACAGGGAATCCTAGAGAGCACATCTGCATTCCCATGTAACTTCCCTGGCCTATGCTCCACGTGAAAGTTAAACTCTTGAAGCTCTAGGAACCATCTAGTTACCCTAGCATTTTTTCCCCTCTTTTCCCTCAACCATCTCAACGGGGCATGGTCTGATACTAATTTAAACTTCCGGCCTAGTAGGTAATATTTCAGTGTATCCACGGCCCATTTTATGGCTAAACACTCTTTCTCTATTGGCGTAGCTTTTCTCGCAGGAGGACAGCTTTCGGCTTAGATAGAGAATAGGATGTTCTTCCCCATTTATTTCTTGGGAGAGTACGGCCCCTAGACCAACCTCTGATGCGTCAGTCTGGACCACAAATTCTTTCTTAAAGTCTGGCGCGACCAGGACAGGCTGCTTGCACAGTGTTAGCTTCAGTTTTTGAAACGCGGTCTCCGTTTCTTCCGTCCATTTCACCATGGTTGATTTGGTGCCTTTTAGAAGATCTGTTAGTGGGGCGGCAATCGTGGCGAAATTCGGGATAAACAGCCGGTAGTATCCCACCATTCCCAGGAATGCTTTCACCTGCTTCTTTGAGAGCGGTTGCGGCCAGGTTTGAATTGCCTCCACTTTCTTGATCTGCGGCTTTATTTCGCCTCTCCCAACCACATAGCCCAGGTACTTGGCCTCCTCTTTTCCGATGGCACACTTTTCCGGATTTATGGTAAATCCTGCTTTCCTTAGCGCGTCCAAAACGGCCTGTAGTTTAGGTAGGTGACTAGCCCAGTCTGAGCTAAAGACCACAATGTCGTCGAGGTAGGTAGTACTTCTTATGTGGGGCTAGGATCTGATCCATAGCCCTCTGGAAAGTGGCTGGGGCCCCCTGTAGTCCGAACGGCATCCGCGTGTATTGAAAACAGCCATCTGGTGTTGAGAAAGCCGTCTTCTCTTTAGCCATCTGGGACATGGGGATCTGCCAGTAGCCCTTCGTCAGGTCAAGAGTGGTGATGTACCTCGCCGGTCCAAGCCTCTCGATGAGTTCGTCGACGCGGGGCATCGGGTACGCGTCACACTTGGATACCTCATTTAGCCGACGGTAGTCATTACAAAACCTCCACTCTCCATTGGGTTTCGGCACGAGGACGATTGGGCTTGACCATCCACTCTTTGACTCCTCTATTACCCCGAGGTCTAACATCCTCTTCACCTCAGCCGAGATCACCTCCCGGCGTGCTTCCGGAATCCGATACGGCTTCAAATTCACTCGTACATGCGGTTCTGTCAGCACGTCATGCTCTATCACTTGTGTATGCCCCGGCAACTCTGAGAACAGGTCCCGATTCCGCTGTAGTAATTCTCGACACTGTTGCTTCTGGGCCGGTGATAGAGTCTCTGCAATAGTGACCTCCTCCACCTTGTCTTCCGGTGCGGCTCCCAGGCAAGGAGTTTCCACAGGTTCACGGTCCCGCCACGGCTTGAGCAAGTTTATATGGTATATTTGATGTGCCTTCCTTCGGCCAGGCTGGTGGACTTTGTAATTAACCTCGCTGACTTTCTCTACCACCTCGTATGGACCTTGCCATTTGGCGAGGAACTTGCTCTCGATGGTAGGGATCAGCACCAAAACACGGTCTCCGGGCTGGAACTGTCTTATTCTCGCCGACCGGTTATAGACCCTCGCCTGGGCTTCCTGCGCCTGGAGGAGATGTTCCTTTACGATAGGCATCACCTTTGACATTCTCTCCTGTAACTGGGCGACATGTTCGATGATACTCCGGTGTGGCGTGACTTCAGCCTCTCAAGTTTCCTTGGCGATGTCTAGGAGACCTCTTGGATGCCGCCCATATAGGAGCTCAAATGGAGAGAAGCCCGTGGAGGCTTGAGGAACTTCTCTGACCGAGAAAAGCAGAAATGGGAGCAGGTAGTCCCAGTCTCTCCCATCCTTTTCAACGACCTTCTTGAGCATCGCCTTTGAGGTCTTGTTGAAGCGTTCCACTAGGCCGTCCGTTTGTGGATGATAAACCGAGGTCCGCAGCTGAGTTATCTGAAGGACTCTGCAAAGCTCCTTCATCACCTTGCTCATGAAGGGGGTTCCTTGGTCTGTTAGGATCTCTTTTGGTAGACCTGTCCGAGCAAAAATATGGACCAACTCTCGGGCTATACTTTTACTGGACATGTTCCTTAGGGGAACCGCTTCTGGATACCGAGTCGCATAATCCATGATGACCAGGATATATTGGTGGCCCCGAGCTGATTTGGCTATGGGGCCCACGAGGTCCATGGAAATCCTCTCAAAGGGAACCTCTATCACAGGTAGTGGAACTAAGGGGCTACGGAAGTGGGAGGAGGGAGCGGTTATTTGGCAGGTGGGGCAGGACCTACAAAAGTTTTGAATTTCTCGATAACACCCTGGCCAATAAAACCTCCTCAGTATTCTCTCCTGAGTTTTCTCGACCCCTAGGTGTCCCCCCAGAACATGTGAATGGGCCATGTCTAGCACCCGCCGTCTGTATGGCCCCGGCACTAACAGCTGTTCCACTATCTCCCCGCCCCTCAGTTTGGCCACCCGATATAGCAACTCCCCCTGTACTGCAAAGTGGGGGAATCTGGTGTCGGCCCCCGGCTCTTGGGCAACCCCATTACATACAGTAACCTGGTCGAACGCCCTTTTAAGGTCAGGTCTCGAACTTGAGCAGTCCCAAAGTTCTCTCTGGACATATCTAACGCAGGTAGGTCGGCCTCCTCGGTCACCGTCTCACCCTCATCACCGACAAGGACGCACAGTGGGAACTCCTCTCTCTGAGACTCTGTCGGGGGTTCTTCTTCAAGGATCTCGCTTTTCCCCATGCTACTTAGTCCAGTTCCCTTTCCCCACAAGTCCCAGAATAAGGAAAAATCACGGCCCAATATGACAGGATGTATCAGGTCCTTTACCACCCCGACTTCATGGGACTGGGCACCACAGTCTGTCCCCACTGTTACTGTGGCCACGGGATAGTCCTTGGCGTCACCATGGATGCACCAAACACCCAGGGTTTGGAAGGGATCAATTGGTGGGGAAGGGATGCTCTGATCAAGGTCACCAGACTCCCGGAGTCCAACAGCCCAAGCACTTTTATTCCATCAATGGATACTGCACACGCCTGTGGTCCCTTGCCGGGTCGACAGTCCACGCTACAGGCTGGATAGGCATAATAGGAGACCCGTCTGCCTAGGCTGCAGTCCATGGGCTCAGGGGATATTTGACACTTGGCGGCTACATGTCCAGTGTTGTGGCATCGCCAGCAAACTATATCTTTACCAACTGTTCTAAAGGCCCCTTCAATAGGAGTGTGACGCCCCCCAGTGGTGGCTCTAGACCCCTTCCGTGGTGAACCCACCCCCTTTTGGGTATCCCAGTAGGGAGAAATGACTGCATCCGGTTTCCCAAGAGATCTCTCAACTACCTGGTACCTCTCTACCAGGCCGATAAAGTCATCTGCGTTTTGGGGATCACCCTGGGCAAACCAGGTCTGTACTGATTTGGGAAGGGAATGCATGAATCTATCAATCACCACCCGCTCAACCATCTGGGCCGGAGTGGAGGACTCCGGTTGTAGCCACTTCTGAACAAGATGCAATAGGTCAAACATCTGCGAACGAGGGGGTTTGTTGCTAGCATACGCCCAGTGATGAACTCGCTGGGCTCTTACTGCCATATTTACTCCCAGACGTGCTAAGATCTCTGACTTTAGTTTGGGATACTCCTCAGCATCTTGCAACGCCAAGTCAAAATACGCTTTTTGGGGTTCACCCGATAAATATGGCGCCAGCACCTCTGCCCACTGTGCTGGTGGAAGTCTCTCCCGATCAGCCACCCTCTCAAAAACAGTCAGAAATGCTTCCACATCATCCCCAGGGGTCATCTTCTGCATGGCCCGCCTTGCCGCCTTCCTGACGTGAGAATCATCAGTCGACCCTGGGTTGGGGTGGCCGCCCTGCTCTGGATGGCATCTGCCAAAAGCTGTATCTGCTGTTGCGCCTCCGCTGGTGCTGCTGCTGCGACTTGCTGCAACTGGATCTGCTGAAGCAACAGTTTGGTCGTCTCCTGGTGCTGCTGCTGCATGCTCTGCTGGGCCTGCTGTATGCTCTGCTGGCTCTGCTGTATGCTCTGCTGGCTCTGTAGGTGTTGCTGCTGCATGTTCTGCTGGGCCTGGACCAGGTGCTTAACGAGCTCCTCCATGCTGCCGGACTTCTCTGGCTGGCTGGCAGCCTTCACCCAGGACATCCACCGGTCTTTGTAGCAGGTACACGTGTTCCTGGAATCCTGCACGCACTCTCACACCAACTGTGGCAAGACGACTCGCTCGGCTCTCCTGGAGGTAGACTCAGGACACACGTTCTCTGGGGTTTTCTTTCTGCTGGTTTATTATCAGCCATAAACTCATGCAGGTTTCGCAGGAAAAAGTAAACATGACCCCTCTGGGTTAAACGGGAAAAACATAAAAAAAAAAAACAATAACTCAGTCCATAGATGAGTGGGTTCTGCCCGCTCTCGGTAGCATAAACTGCACTGCTAAAGTCCTTGTGGAAAGCTCTGTAGCTTCCACTATACTGTCTGGAGTCTTTCCTCTCCAGACCACACCAGAGAAAAAAAAACAGGACTGAGCTTTTATACATTGCTCAGCCACACCCTTTTAACATATAACATGCTGGCAGACAAATAAAGTAGGTCTTAGTTCACACAGGAGAGCATCCTGTGTGACACATACCTCCCCTCACATATAAAACCAGTGACACTGTCACAATATGTATATATATATATATATATATATATATATAATTATTTGCTTTTTGTGTACATTTTTTTTTACAATGTGATTTTTACATGACTTTTTACATAGAGATAACTGCTCTATGTAAAACTTCATGTTAAAATCGCATTGCATACAGATGGAAAACTGATGGAAAACGCATGGTGCGATTTAAAATCGCATCAAAATCGCATGCCTTTTTACAACAAATGTACAGTTTTTTTCCTGCAGAAAACGGACCGATTTTTTTCCAGCCAGTGAGTATGAGCCCTTAGTACGATTACGGCGATACCTCATTTATATCATTTTTTTATGTTTTGGCGCTTTTATACAATAAAAACAATTTTATATAAAAAATACTTATTTTTGCATCGCTTTATTCTGCGAGCTATAAATTTTTTATTTTTTCGCTGATGATGCTGTATGACGTTTTCAGCGGTACCATGTTCATTTATATCCGTCTTTTTGATCGCGTCTTATTCCACTTTTTGTTCGGCGGTATGATGATAAACCATTGTTTTTTGCTTTGTTTTTTTTTTTAAGGGGTTCACTAAAGGGGTTAACTAGTGGGACACTTCTATAGGGCGGGTCATTATGGACGCGGCGATACCAAATATGTGTACTTTTGTTGTTTTGTTTTTTTATTTACCGGAAGAAATGAATTTATTGGGGAATATTTTTTTTTTCCTTTATTTTGGAATTTTTTTTTACACGTCACGTGATTTTTTTTTTTTTCACTTTTTTACTTTGTCCCAGGGTGGGACATCACAGTATGGGATCAGATCGCTGGTGTGACAGTGTGCACAGCACTCTGTCAGACCAGCGATCTCACAGGCACTGCTGCAGGCTTCCTCAGCGCCTGTTCTCAGCAGGCACTGAGGAAACCGCCTCCCTGCAGGACCCCGTGGCCATCTTGGATCCGGGGTCTTGCAGGGAGGAAGGCCTCAGAACAGCATGATCACATTGCGCTGTTCTGAGGGTCTCAGGGAGCACGCAGGGAGCCCCCTCCCTGCGCGATGCTTCCCTGTGCCCCTGGTACACCGCGATCATGTTTGATCGCGGTGTGCCAGGGGTTAATGTGTCGGGAGCGGTCCGTGACCGCTCCTGGCACATAGTGCCGGGTGTCAGCTGTGATAATCAGCTGACACCCGGCCACGATCTGCCGCGCTCCCCCCGGGAGAGCGTCCGATCGCATGCGACGTACTATCCCGTCCCTGGTCATACGGGCCCAGGTACCATGGAAGGGATAGTACGTCTGATGGCAGAAAGGGGTTAAAGGAAACTACTCTTCCTAACTAGGTCAATTCAACATTGGAAATGCTGTCTAGATCCTTTGTTATGGTATTAATAATTTGTTCCATATTCATATCTATAGTTGTTTTGAGACTTCTAGAGAGCAAAATACCTAACTAAGTAATTAACCATGATTAACCCCTTTAGCCCCATGGGTGGTTTGCACGTTAATGATCAGGCCAATTTTTAGAATACTGACCACTGTCCCTTTATGAGGTTATAACTCTGGAATGCTTCAACGGATCTTGGCTATTCCGACACTGTTTTCTCAAGATATATTGTACTTCATGTTAGTGGTAAAATTTCTTAAATATAACTTGCATTTATAAAAAAAAATGAAATATGGCGAAAATTTTGAAAATTTTCAAACTTTGAATTTTTATACCCTTAAAACAGAGAACTATGTCACACAAAATAGTTAATAAATAACATTTCACACATGTCTACTTTACATCACAATAATTTTGGAACCAAAATTTCTTTTTGTTAGGAAGTTATAAGGGTTACAATTTGACCAGCGATTTCTCATTTTTACAACACCTTTTTTTTTAGGGACCACATCACATTTCAAGTCACTTTGAGGGGTCTCTGTGATAGCAAATACCCAAAAGTGACACCATTCTAAAAACTGCACCCCTGAAGGTGCTTAAAACCACATTTAAGAAATGTATTAACCCTTCAGGTGCTTCACAGGAATTTTTGGAATGTATAAAAAAAATGAACATTTAACTTTTTTTTCACCAAAAATTTACTTCAGATCCAATTTTTTTTAATTTACCAAGGGTAACAGAACAAATTGGACCCCAAAAGTCGTTGTGCAATTTGTCCTGAGTACGCTGATATCTCATATGTGGGGAGAACCATTGTTTGGGTGAATAGCAGAGCTCTGAAGGAAGGAGAGCAGTTTGAGTTTTCAATGCAAAATTGACTGGATTTGAGATCAGACGTCATGTCGCATTTGGAGAGCCCCTGATGTGCCTAAACAGTGGAAACCCCCCAATTCTAACTCCAGCTCTAACCCCAACACACCCCTAATCCTAACCCTAACCCTAATCCCAACCCAGAGGTGTAGCTAGGGGTCTAGGTCAGGGGGGCAAAACATATGAGTGGGCCTTTACCCAGGTTACCCTGATTACTACTATAGTGGCACACCCTAATTGTTGGCATAGGGGAACCTCAGCCGATGACCATTGTATTACTGAAAATAAATCTCTTTGAAAAAACAACACTTATTACTGCCTTATGGTGCTAGACACCACTACTGCAGAACATACAGGCGATTACAGTACAGTTATAAATAGTGACTTATGGAGGACGTTCTTTCTGATGGAAATGTTCACTTTTCCTGTCTTTTCCATCTGGCAGAGGCCGACAAGACAACTTCTCCAGCCAGGACTCAGCTGTAGCTAGATATTACAACAAAGACACATATGATTTCTCACATTTCCAGCACTGTTCCCGTCTATTCTCTGCCTGCACAACCTCCTCATCCTACTGATATCCCAATATTGAACTGAGTCTGCCGTATGTGTCCCTATTAATGCACCTGCTGTACAAAAAGAGTTCTCCTCTTACTGCTCCACATAGTATTGCCCCCACTGTGAAAACAGTGTCCACATTTGGTCCCTAGAAAGAAATAATGCCACCTTTGACAATCACAAAACACTGAGTGCCCATATAACAATAATGCTTCTTAAGTGACTGGCCACTTAACATTTAATAATGTCCCCTGAGTCCCCCATGTATATATTTATTGAAAGACGATAAACGTATCTAGTCGGCACGTGCAAATAGCAAACATGAGCTTGCATGACCGCCTGATTGCACCTGATGGGAGTCACGGCAGCAGGCGCACTGCACCTTGTCATGATTTGGCAGTCTGTAGTCTCATAGATTGACTGCAGAATTTTATTCCAAGTCTGGACTACCCCTTTAAAGGGAGCCCTAGCAGCACAAACTATGTGCACGTGTATCAGCACCGGCTGTAGAATCTCACCAGGTATGAATGTCTCCGTAAAGCTGCGGGTTTGAGAGAAAAACATACTTTTAATAGCTGCTGGGGAGAGAGCGGTGCTGTGCCCTAGTCCTACAGACAGGTCCCAGGTGGCTTCTCTAGGACTAGTGCACAGCACCGCACTGTCAGCGGGCGGGGAGAATCCGCCAGGGACCTGTCTGTAGGACTAGTGCACAGCGCCGCACTGTCAGCATGTGGGGAGAAGCCGTCATGGACCTGTCTGTAGGCAGGGTCGGATTAAGAACATGATGGGCCTGGAGCTGAAGGGGCGGGGCAAGGGGCGGGGCAAGGGGTGGGGCCAAACACGGCAATTCACAAAGGCCAAAAATGTAACGTAAAAGATATAAACAAAGTAAATATATGATACATGCCTAATATAAATACAGTGGATATAGAAAGTCTGTTATGGTTATCACGCTGATAGTAACTTATGAGGCAAATAAACAGGGTTATTCACTGAACGCTAAACTGTGTTTTATCGTAAATAAATCAAACTGGTAGAAGAAAATTAAACTACACATTCACTTTTCGTGCTTTTTTGCTTGCAAATTCCTCAATTGTAGAATCAAGATTAAGCTCATTCAGCAATCTATTTTCAATACATAACAGAGAGAGGGCATTTAAACGCTCCTGGCCCATTCTAGTATATGGTGCAGCATTGAATGGCCCATAGTATATATAGGGCAGCATGAGAGGCCATATACGCAGCATTGCATGCCCATGTATAATAGCGCAGCATTGCATGGCCCATAGTATATATAGGGCAACATTGAGGCCCATTAGTATATAGCGCAGCATTGAATGGCCCATAGTATATATAGGGCAGCATTGAGAGCCCATAGCGCGCATTGCATGGCCAAGTATATAGGCAGCATTGCATGCCATAGTAAATAGGCAACATTGAGAGGCCATTCTAGTATATAGCGCAGCATTGAATGGCCCATAGTATATATAGGGCAGCATTGAGAGGCCCATATAGCGCAGCATTGCATGGCCCATAGTATATATAGCGCAGCATTGAATGGCCCATAGTATATATAATGCAGCATTGAGAGGCCCATATAGCGCAGCATTGAATGGCCCATAGTATATATAGGGCAGCATTGAGAGGCCCATTCTAGTATATAGCGCAGCATTGAATGGCCCATAGTATATATAGCGCAGCATAGAATGGCCCATAGTATATATAATGCAGCATTGAGAGGCCCATATAGCGCAGCATTGAATGGCCCATAGTATATATAGGGCAGCATTGAGAGGCCCATATAGCGCAGCATTCAATGGCCCATAGTATATATAGCGTAGCATTGAATGGCCCATAGTAATATAGGGCAGCATTGAGAGGCCCATTCTAGTATATAGCGCAGCATTGAATGGCCCATAGTATATATAGGGCAGCATTGAGAGGCCCATATAGCGCAGCATTGAGAGGCACATTCTAGTATATAGCGCAGCATTGAATGGCCCATAGTATATATAATGCAGCATTGAGAGGCCCATATAGCGCAGCATTGAATGGTCCATAGTATATATAGTGCAGCATTGAATGGCCCATAGTATATATAATGCAGCATTGAGAGGCCCATAGTATATATAATGCAGCATTGAATGGCCCATATAGCGCAGCATTGAATGGCCCATAGTATATATAATGCAGCATTGAGAGGCCCATATAGAGCAGCATTGAATGGCCCATAGTATATATAGCGCAGCATTGAATGGCCCATAGTATATATAATGCAGCATTGAGAGGCCCATATAGAGCAGCATTGAATGGCCCATAGTATATATAGCGCAGCATTGAGAGGCCCATTCTAGTATATAGCGCAGCATTGAATGGCCCATAGTATATATAGCGCAGCATTGCATGGCCCATAGTATATATAATGCAGCATTGAGAGGCCCATATAGCGCAGCATTGAGAGGCCCATTCTAGTATATAGCGCAGCATTGCATGGCTCATAGTATATATAGCGCAGCATTGAGAGGCCCATTCTAGTATATAGTGCAGCATCGAATGGCCCATAGTATATATAGCGCAGCATTGAGAGGCCCATTCTAGTATATAGCGCAGCATTGCATGGCTCATAGTATATATAGCGCAGCATTGAGAGGCCCATTCTAGTATATAGCGCAGCATCGAATGGCCCATAGTAATATAGGGCAACATTGAGAGGCCCATTCTAGTATATAGCGCAGCATTGAATGGCCCATAGTATATATAGCGCAGCATTGAGAGGCCCATTCTAGTATATAGCGCAGCATTGAATGGCCCATAGTATATATAGCGCAGCATAGAATGGCCCATAGTATATATAATGCAGCATTGAGAGGCCCATAGTATATATAGCGCAGCATTGAGAGGGCCTCTGAATGCTGCCCTATATTACTATGGGCCATTCAATGCTACTTCTGGAATTTGTCAGAAACCACACACTTTACAACACAAACCTGTGCAGAGACTTCAGGATTCTCCATCTGCTTTCACTGTAATATGGCTGGGATTCTTGTAACAGCACACACACCTCTGCCTGCCTGTCTCTAACTCTCTCCTCCAGACAGGGACCGTCACTACAACACACTGAACACAGGGCAGGATGCCAATAGGCAAAGATGGAAGAAGACAGTGCATGGATGAGGACAAGTGAAAAGTGAGCTGTGACTGGCTGCTCTGTGGTCACATGTTCTGCCTTCATTTACATCCTGCTTCTGGATTGGGTGAATGAGATAACACTGTGCTGCTGCCGACTCCTCTCCTACAGTACTTTCAGCAGCAGCTTTCCTCTCTCCCCCTCCAGCACACAGTCTCTCCTGGCTCCTCCCCCTCCCCCTCCACCACCAGGCTGACGTCAGCAGCACAGGGAAGGGAGGAGAGCAGAGAGCCACTAGATAACAAGCGGCGGGCTGGCCGCGGATGGCCTATCTCTAACAAGGGGCCTGGAGCTGCAGCCCATCAGCCCCTATATTAATCCAGCCCTGTCTGTAGGACTATGCACAGTACCGCACTGTCACATTGTGGAGAATCGCCGGACCTGTCTGTAGGACTAGTGCACAGCACTGCACTGTCAGCTGGCAGGGAGAAGTCGCCCGGGACCTGTCTGTAGGACTAGTGCACAGCACTGCACTATCAGCATGTGGGGAGAAGCCTTCGGGGACCTGTCTGTAGGACTAGTACACAGCACTGCACTGTCAGCATGTGGGGAGAAGCCGTCGGGGACCTGCCTGTAGGACTAGTGCACAGCACCGCACTATCAGCTGTGGGGAGAAGCTGCCCGGGACCTGTCTGTAGGACTAGTGCACAGCACCGCATTATCAGCATGTGGGGAGAAGCCGCCGGGACCTGTCTGCAGGACTAGTGCACAGTACCGCACTGTCAGCATGTGGGGAGAAGTCGCCCAGGACCTGCTGTAGGACTAGTGCACAGCACAGAACTGTCAGCGGGTGGGGAGAAGCGCCGGGACCTGTCTGTAGGACTAGTGCACAGTACGCACTGTCAGCTGTGGGGAGAAGCCGCCGGGGACCTGTCTGTAGGACTAGTGCATCAGCAGCGCAAATTATCAGCATGTGGGGAGAAGCCGCCGGGGACCTGTCTGCAGGACTAGTGCACAGTACCGCACTGTCAGCATGTGGGGAGAAGTCGCCCAGGACCTGCCTGTAGGACTAGTGCACAGCACCGAACTGTCAGCGGGCGGGGAGAGGCCGCCGGGGACCTGTCTGTAGGACTAGTGCACAGTACCGCACTGTCAGCACGTGGGGAGAAGCCGCCAGGGACCTGCCTGTAGGACTAGTGCACAGTACCGCACTGTCAACATGTGGGGAGAAGCTGCCGGGGACTTGTCTGTAGGACTAGTGCACAGTACCGCACTATCAGCATGAGGGGAGAAGCCGCCGGGGACCTGTCTGTAGGACTAGTGCACAGTACCGCACTGTCAGCATGTGGGGAGAAGCCGCCGGGGACCTGTCTGTAGGACTAGTGCACAGCACTGCACTGTCAGCATGTGTCTCGACCACGCACCACAATTGTGGGTTACCAGGGCAATGGGGTACTCAGAGCCGAGCCCATGGAAGTCTATGGGGATTTGTCACAGGTAGCTGTGGCTCGGTCTGTGGCCCTGGCGGTCAGGCGTATGTTGGGGGGGGATATTTACAGGGGATAGATTTATATACAGTTCGTGACGCCACCTGTAGTCTTCTGGTAATTTGTACCAGCGCTGCTGTAGATCTCTGAGGGATGGTGAGGCAGCTAGATGTCGGGTCCCCTACAGGTAGGACTCTTCCCTCAGGTCGATAGTTAGGTAGGGATTGTGCAGGCATGCAATAAATAACTCAGTCTCACACGGTCAGTGTCTTTCCATACCTTTACTTGTAAGATGGTAAGGCAGTTCCCAGGGAGGCTGATGGGGTTGATGGAGGATGAGCTTTGAGGCAACGGTTAAGCAAGTTAGGGGCCTCCTTTACTGTCCAATGATGAAGAGTGCAACCAGCCTGAAGCGTAGTTCCCTCTATAATTCCAGCTATTCCAAAGCTGTTCTGCCAGTCAGTTTTGTGGTCGGAGCCTTTCTGTGAGAAAGCTGAATTCCTGTCTTGTCCTGCAGAGACTCAAGGTCCTCACTTCCCCTGACCCCAGTTACGTACCGACTATTTAGGGGCTGCTTTCCACGACCTATGGTCCGGTAAGCCTCTGGTTTTCTTACCACTATGCTTGAAGCTAATAGTGATCCTTCGGTCCCCAGTGACCGGTAACAATGTGCAGGTATCTTTGACCTATGGCACTTCTCTGTTCTCTTCCACTTTGCCCTTCGATTTGCTCACACTCTTAATAGATATCTCAGTCTGTCTTCCAGTGGGGCACAGCTCTGACTAGGCTGAGGTGAACTAGCTCACCTGTACTAGCCTCCACTTTCTGAACTGCTAACAGGCTCAGACTGAACACGTCTGCTCTGTCCAAGGACAGGAATCTGACTGAATGAATCACTCCCCTCCACACCCCTGCTGGGTGTGTCCGAAGTGTACGTGATGTTATGAAGAGCCCTTAACTGTTACCTCTCCACTCATCCTCCTGGTATTGTGTACCAGGGCTACACATTCCCCCATGGTAAATGACAGCACTCCCGGGCTGTAAAATACAAAGAGACATTTTGTTTATGCATGAAAACATCAACATTAAACATTAATTCGTCCCATCCGGGAGGTGAGGATGTCTTGAACGTTGCGAACAACACATTGAATATAGAAAAATACAAAAGTATTAAGGCATCAAAACGTTCAATAAATACTCAGTATTCTTGTGAAGGACCCGCACCAAACCTTCAACGTGGGTCCTGGGTGGGCTGCAGGACATCCAAATGCAGACCTCACTCAGTGCCACACCACACGGGTTTTTGTATTCAGAGGTAAGTCAAGGCTTCGTGTGAAACCATTAAAAGGCACCTTAGTGCAACTATTTACAGGATACAGTTTTTGGGCTGGCTCAGTCCTCAGCCTCTGAGTCCATTAAAAGACATAATAGGGAAAAACACATATATATATATAGACTTTTTACAATATTCACATTAATTCGTTATAATTACTGCTGATATCTAATGGGTAACTTCCCTTTGGTGATTCGCTCTGATCTACGTGGTGTAGCTTCAGGTATATCAAGTTGCGATCTGTCTGCACTGCGTAACGGCAAACTATAGAACTGCCTCAATCTTTCTATGGATCTGGCAAGCGTACTGATGGCTGGGCGGTGTGAGTCAGCTTCACCAGGGGATCCCATAGTATGGGGCGCTGCTTCTGATGATCCTTCTTGAGGTTCCACAGGTTGAGGTGTTGCTGGAATGGGTAACTCCTGAACGGGCTCAACTGGCACCACGGCACAACTGGAGGTAGAACTTCCTCTTGTGGCTGATAAAACTGCAACACTGGAACTATTACAGCATCTCCCAGTCGGGGCCAATCCGCAGGAAAATCTCCCAGATCCGTGTGTATGACCTCTTCCTTTCTTTCTCCTTGATTGATGACAGGGTTCTTTTCACAACGCTTTAAGGGTTCTGGACACAATTTCAAATGGTCTCTGGACACAGTGGTTGTTGTTCTTCCTCCGTCCTTACTGACGACACAAACTTTTCTGTTGTCATATTTAGAATCTTGTATGACGTAGGGTTCTTGCTCCCACTGGTTATCCAATTTGTGCATCTTCCTTTTCCTTTTTAATACTACCTCTCCAGGCATCAAAGGCTTGGCAGGAGCATTTCTGTTGTAAACATCTTCCTGTTTTCCCCGTGCCTTGTTGAGACTTTCCTCCACGCAGACTTGCACTCTCCTGTATTGCTCTTGCCGATTGATGTCCCAGTTTTCAACGGCGTCGTCTGCCTCCGGTTCTACCACTCCAAGTTCTAGATCCATTGGTAGTCTTCCGGGCCTTGCTCGCATAAGATAAGCTGGAGTGCAGTTAGTTGAACTTACAGGTATATGGTTATACAAATCAACCAAATCAGGTAGTAAGTCCGGCCATCGATTCCTGTCTTCCAACGGTATGGATCTCAACAAGTCAAGGACAATATGGTTCATTTTTTCGCAAAGACCGTTGGTTTGAGGGTGATATGGTGTCGTTCTAATTTTCTTGCACCCATACATGTGACAGAATTCCTTGAATAGATCAGCTTCGAAAGCAGGTCCCTGATCGGTTAATACTTGCTCCGGATACCCATGCGGTCTGCAGAAGCTTGCTTGAAAGGTTTTCGCTGCCGTCACTGCGGTCTGGTCCTTAACTGGAACAACCACCAGAAATCTGGAGTAATGGTCCACCATGGTCAAGGCGTATGAGTATCCAGATCTACTTGGCGACAGTTTGACGTGGTCCAGGGCCACAATCTCCAGGGGACGAGTCGTCCGGATAGGTTGCAGGGGTGCCTTTTGACTACCGTAGTCCTTTCTTCTGAGACCACAGGGTCCACAGTTCCGACACCACCTCTCGATGGAGCTGCGCATCCCTACCCAGTAGAACCGGCATCTCAACAGGGTCTCCAGCTTTCTCCAGCCAAAGTGTCCTGCTTGATCGTGGTATGCTTCCAACACCATTGGGACGTCTGCCTTGGGACCACTATTTGCCAGACCATCTCATGGGTTCTGGGGTTGACGTATCTCCTGCACAACTTCTCACGGTATAGGAACAACCTGCTTTTCTCGTTCCACAGGAGCTTGGCTGACATAGGTGCATCCTTTTCCAAAGAGGAGCCTTCCTGTCTTAACAACTCCTTGATGCGGCTGACCACTGGATCACTGTCCTGAGTCTCTTTCCAACTGTGATGGGGTAAAGGATTTAATGTTGCACCATACTGCTTTCTGTGGACTCGATGCTCGTGGACTACCCCATTTCGATGGAACGCAGGTAGCTCAATTTCTTCCAGGTCGTCCGATTCTTCTTCCGTGTCAGAGTCATGCGGCCTTCGGGACAACGCATCAGCATTAGCATTCTTACGGCCTGCCCGGTACTTGATGGTAAACTGGTAATTTGACAACCGAGCCATCCAACGCTGCTACATGGCTCCCAGCTTGGCTGTTTCCAGGTGCGTTAACGGGTTGTTGTCTGTGTACGCCGTGAACTTGTTGGAGGCAAGGTAGTGCTTAAATCTTTCAGTAATGGCCCAGACCAGCGCCAGAAACTCCAGCTTGAAGCTGCTATAATTTTCCGGATTCCTCTCAGTTGGCCTGAGTTTTCTGCTGGCGTAAGCGATGACTTTTTCTTGGCCATTCTGCTTCTGACTGAGAACTGCTCCCAAACCTTCATTACTGGCATCGGTGTACAGCAGAACGGTTGGCTGTAATCAGGATAGGCCAAGATCTCATCACCTGTAAGGATCTCTTTCATCTTTTGGAATGCTTCAGCCTGTTCTTTACCCCAGTTAAAGGGAGGGTTTCTGCTCTTTAAGGATTGTCCTACCAGGAGGTCCTGTAAAGGAGCTGCCTTCTTCGTGTAATCTTTCACGAATCTCCTGTAGTAACCCGTTAGTCCCAGGAACTGTCGCACTTCCTTAAGGTTCTTCGGCTCCGGCCACTTCTGGATGGCAGTGACTTTCTCTGGGTCCGGCGCTACTCCTTCCGAACTGACGATGTGCCCCAAGTATTGTACCTTCTGTTTGAGTAGATGGCATTTTGAGGGTTTCCCAAATTCATCCCGACTGGAAGGGGCTCGAATACTTCTGCAGGTGCTTCAGATGGTCCCCCATATGTCTTGGAATACACGATAACGCGTCTAGGTATAGCAGCACCGGGGTTCAAAAATTGGGGAAAGTCCCAGACAGTTTTCCATCACTCTCTGAAATGTTCCTGGGGGACTGCTGGCCAAACGGATTCTGTCGAACTCACAGAGCCCATGGGGTGGGAAAGCGTTTTCACGATCCTCTCAGCCAACCACGCAAAAG
>JARQOD010008605.1:0-34971 GCA_033576555.1 Oophaga sylvatica
GCGGACATGATGTTGGAGACTGCGGACAGACAGTCGTGGTGTTCTGTAGTACAGCAGGGGTTAGGTCGGGGGATGACGTGTATAGTTGTGTGTCATCAGCATAAAGATGGTACTGAAAGCCAAATCTGCTGATGGTCTGTCCAAATTGGGGGCCGTGTAGAGAGAGAGAAGAGAAGGGGGCCAAGGACTGAGCCTGGGGTACACCGACAGTGAGAGGAAGAGGAGATGATGTGGAGCCAAGAACGAAACACTGAAGGAGCGGTCAGAAAGATAGGAGGAGACCAGGAGAGAACAGTGTCCTTAATACCTAGTGAGTGGAGCCTAGCCAGTAGGAGACGGTGGTCAACCGTGTCGAAATGCAGAAAGGTCGAGAAGAATGAGCAGAGAGTGGTCACCGTTACGTTTGCTGTAAGAAGGTCATTGGTCACTTTAATGAGTGCAGTTTCGGTCGAATGTAGGGGGCGGAACCCGGGACTGTGAAGGGTCTAGGAGGGAGTGATTTGGAGAGGTAACCGGTAAGGCGGGAGTAGACTAGGCGCTCCAAAAGTTTAGAGATGAAGGGGAGATTGGAGACCGGTGTGTTGTTTGTGCAGGAAGGGTCGAGAGGGGGTTTTCTTTAGTAGTGGAGTAATGAGGGAGTGTTTGAAGGAGGATGGGAAAATCCAGAGGAGAGTGAGAGATTAAAGATTTTAGTTGGGTGAGTGTGACAACTGGAGAGAGAGACTGGAGGAGATGTGAGGGAATGGGGTCGGTAGTGCATGTAGTCGGACGAGAGGAAGAGAGGAGTCTGGAGACTTCTTCTTCTGTGATGGGATCAAAGTGGAAAGTGAGCCAGGGGAACAGCAGGGTGGGATGGAGTCACAGCCCTTGGTGGTTGAGAGCAGATTTCCTGACGGATAGTATCTATTTTTTTCTGTAAAATGGGAGGCCGGGTCGTCAGCACAGATGTCTGTGATAGGGGCTTGTGCTTTTGGCCTGAGGAGGGAGTGAAAAGTGTCAAAAAGTTTCTTGGGGTTGTTGGCTAGTGAGGAGATCAGGGTGGTGAAGTAGTCTGTTTGGCGAGGTGAAGGCTGCATTATATGTTCTTAACATGAATTTAAAGTGGATGAAGTCTTCTGTGTGCGGGTTTTTCTCCAAAGGCGTTCAGCACTCCTAAGCATCGTGAAGAAGTTGAGTTTGCAATGTGACCAGGGCTGTTTTACTGTGTGTTTGGAAGTTCTGAGGGTGAGCGGCGCTACTTGTCTTGGGTGCTTCTAAGAGTGTCATTGTAGTGATGAACAGCCAGATTAGGACAAGAAAAAAGGAGATGGGGACAGCGATGAGTGTAGGGAGTCCTGAAAGTGTCTGAGGGTTAATGGCTTGTAGATTTCTGATGTGTGGTAGGTAGGAGTGCGCTGGGGTGGTCGAGGATTTGTGAGCGTGAAGGAGAGAATGTTGTGGTCAGAGAGTGGAAGCGGTGAGTTATTTAGGTGGGAGATTGAACAGAGGCGGGACAAAACCAGGTCAAGGGTGTTACCATCCTTGTGTGTCTCAGAGGTTGAAAGCTGTGAGAGGCCTAAGAAGTGGTTAGTGATTGAAGCTGAGATGCAGATGTGGAAGTAGGGCTGTTAATGGGGATGTTGAAGTCCTCCAAGGATAAGGTTGGTAGTTCTGAGGACATGAAGTGCGGCAGCCAGGCAGAGAAGTGGTCAAGGAACTGGGTGGGCGAGCCTGGAGCCGATATATGACCGCTACAAATCGTTTGTCAACTTGTTTTCTGTTGTTAGCAAGCGTTGTCTTTGAGGCTTGAAGGGTAGAGTGCAATCCAGCTCTTCATTTTGTCCTGCACCATTCCTTGCCCCATCATCTCTAGGAACGTCTATCTTCAAATGACATTGCTAATACGATTATCTTCTTTGGTCTTGTGGAAGACCGTACACCCAAGGTGATCTGGTCACAATTCTGAATGCAATCATCATTGGCACTACTTGCTAAGATACTTGGTGCTGAAGTGCTGTGTAGCAACCCTTATGAAGTAGTGATTTTTCACATGGTTGAAGGAGAGATGGACGTCCATTCTCGAGAGTCCTGGTAAACATGTTGTTAGCTACTGTCGGTTTGTGTGCACCTCCTAAACAGACCTCTCCTACAATGACCCACCCAAGGTCGAGTCTCTGAGCATATGGAGCATTGTGTGAGCCATTGATCAGTTGTCTAAACCTTGTGAACTTGTAGAATATCTCTCCGTAGGAGCAAGATTTATTTGAGCCTCTGGGTCAAGGTTAGGAATCAGGCTTCTATACGCTTCACATGAGGATGATACGATGCCACTTCAGGTGTAGGTATCTCTGACCTGTTGTCAGAAATCTGGTTACATTCCAATATGGTTGGTTAAGGGCAGATGCATTTGCCATCTATAGACTTGACTACGTAGCATGTTGCCTCCTACCAGCTGTCTCTACTATACCACACAGGTTTTCAAAGAGTAGGGGCACTGGGTCCTCTGACGTTAAAGCTATCAAAGAAGGCAGACTTGGCTAATGACCTGTTACTCTGATGATCTAAAATAGCGTATACTTTGATGGTTTTGTCCTTTTCGTCTGCCGGTAGACTCTCACTAGGGAAATTTTAGAGCAAGACTTGCCTCCCATGAGATTTCCACAAACTTCTGTACACTTAGAAGTAATGGTTGGAGTGTCAGTATTTGAGTCATTCAGCTCCCCGCTATGCTCTTGGGGCAAAGTATCCGATGGTGATCCAGGGAGTAGAACTGAGTAATTTTCGGTGCTGTCACATTCGGAATCGGTAACACCTTGCACTAACCTCACAGTTCCTGGCGAAGTGGGATGTTGAAGAGCAGCATTTGTAGCAGATGCGGTCCTCCTTAAGGAAGGCCTTCCTTTCTTCCAATGACTTTTCTCTGAAAGCTTTGCACTTAAGTAAGGAATGTGGCTTCTTGTGTAAGGGACACTGCCTGCTGGATCCTTGGATTTGTCTTCTCTTGACCGGAGCTGAACTCTTTGCGAACTGAACCTGTGGCAGAAATGTTAGTTTTGTGGACCTCTAACAGTTGTTCTACGAGGTTTACTAACAGAGTTATTGGCACATGACGGCATGAAATCAAAGCTAGGGTCATTTCTATTTTTGCTTGTTCTGAGACAAAATCTACAAACACAATGAATGGAGGAAATGGTACATTGTAAGTCTGTTTATACTAGAACCATATGTAACCCATTTGTCTTGCAGGTTATATGGGAGTTTCTGAACTATGGGTTCACACCTCTAGCATGTCGAGATATGTCAACCTCACAAGATCTCCTTCTGCTTTTGCTACACACAACTCCATTAACAAGTCAGTTAATTCTCTGAGCTTTGAATAATCCTTGTTTGCATTCTAGGAAAGTCCTCTATTCTTTTAAACAAGGCACTTTCTATAACCTCTACTGAGCCATAGCATTCATCAAGTCTATTCCAAATTCTTTTGAGGCCGACATCTGGATAATTTAAATGTCTCTGATTCTCTTTGCGTGTTCGGCGAACTCACTTCCTAGCCATTTTACCAAGAGATCCACTTCTTCACTACATGATAGACCTATGTCTCATATGGTATTTTTGAAGGAGGCTCGCCAAGCCCTGTAGTTTTCAGCGCGGTCGCCGAACTTTACAAGTCCCTTAGTGACCAACTCACGTCGAGCAAGGAACTTGGCAAAGTCCATTGTGGCTTGATTGGAACTGATGGCAGCTGATGGAGTGTTGTCAGAGTACATGTGTGCTGTGCGATCATACCTGTTAGATGTCTCTGGTTTGGTCCAACTGCTGTATACCTTTCTGAAGCGAAGGGATCTCTTTAAGCCGGGACAGATTCCAGACATTCTGTTCTGGAGAAAGATTATTGTAGTCAGTATCATCCCAATGTGTATTTCCTTGCTTTCAGTAGGAGAACTGATAGTTGGCTTTCTGGGGTCCGAATTAACTGGTTGGCTTGGCTTGTTGACAAAATGCCTGTCTTCGCCTGTGGTTCTGGATCATCTTTTGATTTGGAATGTTGATGGACGTACTCTGCAGTACGCTGCAATAGAATCGTGAGTAACTCGTTGTAGGCCTAGCACACTGCTGTGTCTGCTGCATTGGTCGTCAGAATATATAGCAGCTTCTAGGGCTTCTGCTTCTGCTATGGCAGCTGCTGTTTCTTTTTCAATAGCAAGTTTCTGTAATGTTGCTTCAAGGTGCCTTTCTCTGCGTCCATGCATGCTTGTTGTAGTTTCAATTCTATCTCCTGCTCAGCAAAGGTGCTTTTTGCTTTTGCCGCTTCAGCCTTTGCGCGGGCAATAGCGGCGGCATTGCTGACGGATGATGTCTTGAGAGAACCAACTCGTGATATCATCTTGAAAGAGGATGCTCGTCCTTGAGACATGATTCTACAGTTATGCGACCGCTGTGATATCCCTTTGTCGGCTCTGCGTGGATAATGGCGGGCTCCTATGGTCCGATTATTCGGTCCGACCGTTAAGAGGTAGCTGCAATATCCGTATGCAATAACCGTATGCTTGGATAATGGGGGCTCGTATTTCTGATCTTCTGAGCTTGTTCTCAGCAGTTGTTTCACTATAACTGTCCTCATACACGTTAGCAGGGGGCGTGCGATGAGACATGTAGCTAAACCCCCTGTCTTCTTTAAGAAAAAGAGGCTGTTAAATTGTAACCTTCTTTTATTGATTGCAGATGTAACAGGAAAGTGTGAAACTATAGAATGCAATAACAGGAGCATTTCAGAATATATAACTGCACAGAGCATGAACACAAATAGTTTGCAATACACAGGTAACATGAAGTAATACACAAAATGATTATTACCTACTTAGTACAACAAATGTACTGATAAACATAGGATTATGACACCTAATAGTGCTTACCGACTATGCTTAGAGCAGGCTGCTTAAAGCCCGGGTCTCACATAGCGATACACCAGTGATCCCGACAACTATCAGGATCGCTGGTGTGTCGCTACATGATCGCTGCTGAGCTTCCAAACAGGCAGCTCAGGCAGCGATCAGCACAACGACACTGCGGGGAAACATCGCTTAGTTACCCGCAGTGTACGTTGGATACCAGCGCCCTGATGCAGGGAGCTGTAACCAAGGTACACGTCGGGTTTCCAGGCGCTGCGCGGTGCCTGGAAACCCGCTGTGTACCTTGGTTACCAGCTCCCTGCATCAGGGCGCTGTTATCCAAGGTACACAGCGGGTTTCCAGGCACATCCCCATGCCTGGAAACCCACTGTGTACCTTGGTCACCAGCTCCCTGCATCAGGGTGCTGGTATCCAAGGTACACAGCGGGTTTCCAGGCACAGCCCCGCGCCTAGAAACCCGCTGTGTACCTTGGTTACCAGCGGATCGCTGGTCTCCCGCCTGTCACACGCAGCGATGCATGGTGGCCAGCGGGAGACCACGATCAAAAAAATGTCCAGGACATTCAGCGACGATCAGCGATACCCAGCAGGGGGCTGATCATCGCTGACTGTCACACACAGCAATATCGCTGGGGAGATCGCTGCTGGTCACAAAACTAGTGACTCAGCAGCGATCTCGCTAGCGAGATCGCTGTGTGAGACGGGGGCTTAAGAAGCATGAAGAACACGAATGGTGTAGTTTCTCCTAAGACACATGGAGGAATAATGGCTGCTGTTCCCTCCACAGTGTCATAAAAAAGACCATGATGCAACAGGAACAATCCCACAATGCCCTCGGAACTTCCCACAAGACATTGCAAATTAAACTAGAATCTATGCATTAAACGGCCAGCAGGTGGTGCTGTTACCTTACAATATGAATGTATGAAGGACTAATGAGCCGCACATACCAGGACTTTGGGGTACTCGCACTGAGCCCGTTGATATCTATGGGGAATGTCACGGGTAGCACAGCTCGGTCCTTGCCCTGGGCGCTCACTAAAGGGGGATATTTACAGGGATTAAATGTTCGTGTAGTTTGTCGTGACGCCACCTGTAGTACCTGGTCAGGGTGACCAGCGCTGCTGTTCAGGTCCTCTGGGGGATGGTGTTGTGCAGCTTGGTGTAAAGTCTCCTACAGGTGAGACTGTGTCCTCCCAGGGCAGGTAGATAAAGGTAAAGTAATTGTCATGACCCAGGACGGGGTTTTGTCTTTGCCCCGTCCTGGTCAGACTGGTGTTACTGGTTTCAGCCTCTCTCTGGCAGAGGGCGGCTATTTTTGTTGCCAATTGACCTAGGTCTGGTGTCAGTTATACTCCTGCCCTCGCTGAGTTAGTTGACCTCCTGTTGCCTGTGCCTTGTGCCTGATCTTTTTGCTTGTTTGGTTTTGACCCGGTTCGTCTCTTCATTGTGAGTTTGTCTACTGTCTTGGTACTGTGTATTTGCCCGTTCTGGTTTTCTGATCCCTTGGCTACATTCTGGTTATTCTCTGCCTGCCCACTTGTACTGCGTTGCTCCCTCTGTGTATGACCTTGCCTATCCTGACTATCCGTTTTGTCTATGCCCCTTGGTAACGCTGTTCCGTAGTTACCCTTCTAGGAGTTTTCCTTCTGCTCATAGCTCTCTGGAGCTTAGGCCACGCCCATCAGCAGTCACGTGCTTAAGGTCCTCTGGCCTGAAACAATCTCTGTCTGTTACTACCTTCTCTGAGAGACCTGTGGCCGGCGCCGCCCCTTTGGCAGTCACGTGCTTAGGGTCCTGTTAGTCTGAAGCACGCATCTTCACCGCTGCTGCCCCGCTCCACAGGTATCATTGAGTGCAGTCTGTCTTATTCAGGACACGCTCACTGGCTCAGTGAGCAAGTGCAGTGCGGTGTTCGTGATATATAACTGACCGCTACTTTTTTTTTTTTTTTTCTCCTGTGTGTGTTATGGATCCTATGTATGCCCTTTCTGAGCAGGTAAAGCACCTGACTCAGATGTCTCAGACACTGAATGAGTAACAATGAGCTCTGTCTCAGTCTCAGCAGCTGATGGCTGACACGGTGCAGGGGCTTTATCATCTGGTGCTCATGGGACAGGGTTCAAGATGTTACATTAGTTTCCACAGAGCCCCCGGTTAATTTACCAGATACCTTTTCCGGAGATAGAAAGGAATTTAAAGTTTTCAAAGAGGGCTGTAAGCTTTTTTTTTCTTTAAGACCGCACTCTTCTGGGATGAAGGTCAGAGGGTGGGGGTCATTATGTCTCTGTTAAGGGGAGCCCCCCAGGCTTGGGCTTTTTCCCTTCCTACCACTGCCCCTGAGAGAATGACTGTGGATGCTTTTGAGGCCCTGGGGCATATTTATGATGAGCCTGATCGAGTGCTGATGGCTGAGGACATGGTGATGAGTGTATGTCAGGGGAAGCAATCAGCCGAGTGGTTTTGCTCAGAGTTCAGACGCTGGGCTGCTGAGGTCCTGTTGGGATGATGCCGCCCTCGCGGGCTTGTTCCGTAGAGGCCTGTCTGAACGTCTGAAAGATGCCTTGGCACTTCACCCTCGCCTGATTCTCTGGAGGACGCCATGACGCAGGCCGTCCGAATGGATCGCAGGCTGCGGGCGAGAGGTGTGATGCAGGTTGAGACACCATTTTTCTCCAGTGGAAGGGGAGCCAGTCATGTATTGGAGTCCATGGAGATGGGAGCCATCGACCTCAAAGAGAAAGAAAGGAGACGGAGGCGTTTAGAAAAGCTGTGTTTTTACTGCGGTGATCCTGGACATTGGAAAAAGAACTGTCCCTCCTGCCCACCGACTAACAAGCGACTGAGTCTGGGTGATCATCGTGGAGGTCACTCAGACTCTCAGGTACCCTTTCCTTCATTTTCTAAGATACTGTTAAAGGTGGAACTTGGTGTGAAGAACTGCTTTTTCCTTACTTCAGCTTTGTGGACTGTGGTCATCCTTGAACCTGATTGACTCTAAGCTGGTGGCCAGCTGTAGATTAGGGACAGTTAGGTTGGAGACTCCTATAAAAATAATGGCCATTGATTCTACACCCTCACCAAGGACGGTGTCCATTTTGTCTCTGAAGAATTCACCCTCAGGGTGGGGGCCCTTCACCAGGAGCGTATGTCATGTTTGTTTGGATAACCTCTCTGCTGGCCTGGTGTTGGGTTTCCCTGGTTGCAAGGGCATAACCCAATTATTGACTGGGATTCCCGTGATATTGTTAAATGGGGATATAATTGTTCTGTTCTGAAAGATGTCTTGCTACTGTGTCTGTGTCGTCCATTTGGGCTGGAAGGTATTCCGGAGTACCTGAAGGACTATGCGGACGTTTTCTCTGAAAAAGAGGCTGAAGTTTTTCCACCACACCGCCCATTTGATTGTGCCATTGACCTGGTTCCAGGTACTAAATTGCCCAAGGCCCGCTTGTATGACCTCTCGGGTCCCGAGCGGGCTGCTATGAAAAATACATTCCGAGAGCCTTCGTAAGGGACACATTCGTCCTTCTGTTTCCCCCATGGCGGCGGGTTCTTTTTCGTTATGAAAAAAGACGGTGATTTTGCGCCCATGCCTCGATTTTCGAGAGTTAAAAAGATAACTGGAGAAATACTTACCCCCTCCCACTTATTCCTGATTTGTACAACCATTGTCTGGGCTAAGTGGTTTTTCGAAATTGGATCTGCGGGGGGCATATAACCTTATCCGGGTCCGGGAGGGGATGAGTGGAAGACTGCTTTTTCTCACTACTGAAGGGTTGTTTGAAACTTGGTCATGCCTTTCGGTCTGACCAAAGCACCAGCATGTCTTCCAAAATTTATTAATCATGTGTTCTCTGACTTTATTGGGCGTTTTTATGGTGGTGTATTTGGATGACATTCTTATCTACTCGCCTGATAAACAAACTCACAATGATCATCTTCGGGCAGTTCTCCAAAGGCTCCGGGAGAACTGTCTCTTTGCTAAGCTAGAGAAATGTTCATTCTTCGTTCAGAACTGTCAAATTTCTGGGTTCATTGTGTCTGCTGAGGGTATCGCATGGATCCTAATAAGGTGCAGGCCATTGTTGATTGGGTACAACCTCGTGATTTGAAGGCTCTGCAGCGTTTCTTAGGATTCTCAAATTACTATCGCAAGTTTATAAGGGGTTCTCGCAGGTAGTTAAACCTCTCACAGATCTGACTCAAAAGGGGGCTGATGTCAAGAATTGGTCAGCCGCAGCGGTGGCGGCGTTTCAGTTCTTAAAAAAATGTTTCATGTCTGCTCCGGTTCTTATTCAACCGGACCCGTCTGAACCATTTATTGTTGAGGTGGACGCCTCGGAGGTGGGGGTGGGGGCAGTGTTGTCCCAGGGACCCGCCACTTTGACTAATTTGAGACCCTGTGCCTTTTTCTCTAAGAAATTCTCTCCTGCAGAGAGAAACTATGATGTTGGGAATCGAGAACTTCTGGCCGTGAAGTTGGCCTTTGAAGAATGGGGGCATTTTTGGAGGGTGCTGTCCATCCTATTACCGTGGTTACGGACCACAAGAACCTAGCTTACATTGAGTCTGCTAAAAGGTTTACTCCTAGACAGGCAAGATGTTCGCTTTTTTTTCCAGATTCCAGTTCTCCATCACTTTTCGGCAGGATCCAAAAATGTCAAGGCTGATGCCTTGTCACGCAGTCTGGATCCGGTGTCTCCCCCCGAACCTCCATCCTCCATTCTTCAGCCTGGGGTGGTGGTGGCAGTTGTTTCTGCTGGGTTGGAGCAGGAGATTCGGGAAGCTCAGTCTCTTGCCCCTCCGGCTAAGCCGGTGGATAAACTTTTTGTACCAGTTCAATTTCGTCTCAGGGTCCTTCGGGAATTCCACGACTCAGTTCTGGGTGGACATCCTGGAATCTCGGCTACCCGGAGGGCCATCTCTAGGATATTCTGGTGGTCTTCGTTAGCCTCTGATGTTGGGGAATTTGTGTCTGCTTGTGGGGTATGTGCCCGTGTGAAACCCCCCCATAACCGGCCGGCCGGGGAATTGGTGCCACTGCCAATTCCTGATAGACCATGGACCCATTTGTCCATGGATTTTATCACCAACCTTCCTCCTTCCAAGGGTAATACCGTCATTTGGGTAGTGGTGGACAGGTTTAGTAAACAAGCACATTTTGTACCCTTGTCGGCTTTACCTAATACAGAAACGTTGTCCAGATTGTTTGTTGAGCATGTGGTGCGGTTGCATGGAGTACCCTTGAATGTGGTGTCTGATAGGGGGTACAATTTGTTTCCAGATTTTGGAGGGCATTTTGTAAGAGGTTGGGTATTGATCTGTCTTTTTCATCCGCTTATCATCCAGAGACTAATGGGCAGACTGAGCAGACCAATCAGTCTTTAGAGCAAATCCTGCGTTGCCTGACCTCAGCCCGACAGGATGATTGGTGTACTGCGTTACCTTTGGCTGAGTTCGCGTTTAACAACCGCACTAACCAGTCTACGGGCACATCTCCCTTTTTCTGCAATTATGGGTT
The DNA here is from genome assembly GCA_033576555.1 of Oophaga sylvatica. Classification (NCBI taxonomy): domain Eukaryota; kingdom Metazoa; phylum Chordata; class Amphibia; order Anura; family Dendrobatidae; genus Oophaga; species Oophaga sylvatica. Next base: position 10,414 of record JARQOD010008605.1, read on the forward strand.
TCATCCACATTTTGGGGAGTTCTCCCGTTTGGACTCTGGGTGTCCTGGGGCGGATGGAACAATACAGCGGTTGGGGGAGTTATGGCAGGAGGTCCAAAGGAACATTACGAAGGCTCAGTCTAAATATAAGTTTTTTGCTGACAAAAAACGGTCTGTGGGGCCGGTGTTCCAGGTTGGGGATAAGGTATGGTTATCTACTAGGAATATAAGGCTCAAGGTCCCCTCTGCGAAACTTGGACCTAAATTTATTGGTCCTTATGAAATTACGGAAGCAGTTAACCGGTGGCATTTCGGTTGCGTCTCCCTCCATCTCTACGGATTCCCAACGTTTTCCATAGGGCCCTTTTGAAACCTGTGGGGTCCTGTAGGGAAGGATCGTTGTCTTCCCCACCACTGGTTTTGGTAGATGGGCAGTCTGAGTACGAGGTGGAACGAATTCTTGACTCTAGGTTTGTTAGTCGTGCTCTTCAGTATCTGATACATTGGAAAGGCTACGGTCCAGAGGACCGGTCGTGGGTTCCTGCCCGATCTGTTCATGCGGATCAGTTGGTCCGGGCCTTTCATGCCAGGTGTCCTGAGAAACCCGGGGGTCCGGTGGCCCCCCGTTGAGAGGGGGTACTGTCATGACCCAGGACGGGGTTTTGTCTTTGCCCCGTCCTGGTCAGACTGGGGTTAATGGTTTCAGCCTCCCTCTGGCAGAGGGCGGCTATTTAGTTGCCAATTGACCTAGGTCTGGTGTCAGTTATACTCCTGCCCTCGGCTGAGTTAGTTGACCTCCTGTGTGCCTGTGTCTTGTGCCTGATCTTGTTGCTTGTTTGGTTTTGACCCGGTCTGTCTCTTCGTTGTGAGTTTGTCTACTGTCTTGGTACTGTGTATTTGCCCGTTCTGGTTTTCTGATCCCTTGGCTACGTTCTGGTTATTCTCTGCCTGCTCCACTTGTACTGCGTTGCTCCCTCTGTGTATGACCTGGCTATCCTGACTATCCGTTTTGTCTATGCCCCTTGGTAACTCTGTCCCGTAGTTACCCTTCTAGGAGTTTTCCTTCTGTTCATAGCTCTCTGGAGCTTAGGCCACGCCCATCAGCAGTCATGTGCTTAAGGTCCTCTGGCCTGAAACAATCTCTGTCTTTTACTACCTTCTCTGAGAGACCTGTGGCCGGCGCCGCCCCTTGGCAGTCACATGCTTAGGGTCCTGTTAGTCTGAAGCACGCATCTTCACCGCTGCTGCCCCGCTCCACAGGTATCATTGAGTGCAGTCTGTCTTATTCAGGACACGCGCACTGGCTCAGTGAGCAAGTGCAGTGCGGTGTTCGTGATAGCAATGGTGCAGGAGAGATGTAGCAGAGTGGAGTGTGCGACGGAGTAATAATGCAGGAAACAGTTCTTGTGCAGTTTCAAAGGTTTACTCACAGTCTGTTGCATGCCATACAGATACCAGCCAGGTACTGTGTCCTTCCAGTGAGTAGTCCAGTAACCCTCAGGTAAATTGGTCACACTTCCAGAGACTCCCTTTATGTTCCTTTCCAGCTTCTTAGTGCTACACTCCTTACTCCTTCTCTGCACTCCCCTACCACAGAGCCCTCAGACGAGGTAGTATTGGATCCTTTCAGTTAACAGGCTTTTGTCCGATGTCTTGGCCGGCATCTCCCGCTGAGTACTATTGGAGATGAAGAACACCGTCCGGTGCCTGCACGTACTTGATCCCTAAGCTTCCTCCCGGTGAGATTATGGCAGCTAGTGGCCCTTGAAGAGTCCCACTAGATGCGGTGTTACTAGTGGCGATGAACTGACCCACTAGTCTAGGAACCGTTTCCCGATGTTTGCCTGGTCCTCCTGCTCCCAGGATCGGGCACAGCCTCAGTGCTGTATTGCCCTGGACCTCTTTCTTTCTCTTCAGCAAGGCTCCCTGAGGTAAACACAGGAGAGCTGCAGGCCAGGCCAGTACCCACTTCACTGCCTGCCTGTCTCCAACTGAAACTCTAAACTAACAAGCTGCAACCTAATGCTGCAGCTGGCTCCACCCACCCACTTCTACACCCTTTCCTAACCAGCCTGATGCTCAGCACTGGCATGATGTGTGTGGATGCGGTGATGGAGTCAATGGGGTGCTTCCTCCTTACCTGAGAGTCAGGTGTCACACCTCTGGGTGAGATGCAACATCTCTGTGGCGACTGGACCCTCAGGGCGCCACATTCCCCCCTGGTTAAACACAGCACTCCCGGGCTGTAATAGAGTAAAGATGTTACATAAGAAACATACAAAAAAAAAAATTTAAATGATGCATCAAAATAGTGAAAACAGTGTAAAACTCTTCTTCCCTTTATGGGAGGCACTTCGGATTAAACATTGCAAGAAAACACTTTTAATATTTACTTCAAAGTTCAAGTAAACATATACTTGTGGAGGACCCGCTCCAAACCTCCAACGGTGGTCCTGGGTGGGCTGCAAGACTTTTCTGGATCTCTGTAGCAGACCTCACTTTCGGCCACACCAAACGGGTTTTAAACTTCTGAGGTAATTAAGTAAAACCAAGATGAGGCACCGAAGTGCTAACTATATACAAGGACAGTTTTTGGGCTGGCAGAGCCCTCAGCCACACAGTTCAGATACGAAAAATATATTAGAAAAACATGTGTAAAAATACTATTGATCAAAGCATGAAATCACACAGAAAACTATTTACAGTTAATAGACCCTATCCGGGTTATTCATTGACTTAGCTGGGGCAACACCTGGTGGCTGTGCACGCACAGGCCGTTCCTGTCCATGGGCACAGTGCCTAGCACCAGGGTCATTGACTCCACCGCTGGTGTCCGTATGACTGGTGCACACTGGGCTGGTGGGGGTGTCAGGGGTTCCAGCAGGGTGTCAGCATCTGCAGCAGGGATATCATCGCTAGTTACCTGAAGAGCCGGTTCACTCCGGTCCTCTAGGCCGCAGGGCCTGTCTTCCTCCTTCATCCCTGCCGGGGGACAGCTTTCCTCTGCTACAGGTACGGTGTCTGGTTCCGGGGTGGACCGGCGTTCTGGTCCGGGTGAGGCCTCCGCAGCCTCCTCTCCTGTCACCGCGTCCTCGGCGGGGTCAGGTATGGCTCCTTCCGGATTAGCCTTCGGCCAGATATCAGACTCTGCTTCAGGTGGCGCCGGTGGCAGACGCGCGGGCGGTGTAGGGAGCGGTCGGCTCTGCTGCAGCCGCAGCTCCAGAGCCCTCCAGCTTCGCTCCATTTTCTCCACTTCAGCGCGGTGCCGGGCCAGATACAGCAAGGCAGCATCCAATTCTTCTTCTTCAATGGAGAGGATCAGCTTCTCCAGGTCACAACGGATCTCTTCATCAGGAGGGGCCCGCTCTTTGGTATGGAGGCGGGGTTTTCTCTCCCTTCTTCTCCCACCATGGGGAATTAGGAGGCGGAACTCCATCGCTGATGGACATGTCCGGATATTGCAGTAACATTTGGGATAGGCGGACATTTCTTTCGCGCCACTGAGTGAGCGCACGCCCACGAAAGCACGCCCTCCTTCACCTGCGCCTCAGGGCACGAATATGGCGGCAAAATGGCGGTAAATGGCGGCAAAGTCACAAAGATGGCAGATACAGTTTTAGCACAAAAACAGTCCAATTCAGGCCACAGGACTCGCTTATAGCGAGCTTCAGAATCCTGTTTGTGACGCCAAAAATGAGCCGCACGTACCAGGGCTTTGGGGTACTTGGCACCGAGCCCGTTGATATCTATGGGAATGTCACGGGTAGCACAGCTCGGTCCGTTGCCCTGGGCGCTCACTAAAGGGGGATATTTACAGGGGATTAATTGTTCGTGTAGTTTGTCGTGACGCCACCTGTAGTACCTGGTCAGGGTGACCAGCGCTGCTGTGCAGGTCCTCTGGGAGGGATGGTGCTGTGCAGCTTGGTGTAAAGTCTCCTACAGGTGAGACTGTGTCCTCCCAGGGCAGGTAGATGAAAGGTAAAGTAATGGTGCAGGAGAGATGTAGCAGAGTGGAGTGTGCGACGGAGTAATAATGCAGGAAACAGTTCTTGTGCAGTTTCAAATTTTTACTCACAGTCTGTTGCATGCCATACAGATACCAGCCAGGTACTGTGTCCTTCCAGTGAGTAGTCCAGTAACCCTCAGGTATAATTGGTCACACTTCCAGAGACTCCCTTTATGTTCCTTTCCGGCTTCTTAGTGCTACACTCCTTACTCCTTCTCTGCACTCCCCTACCACAGAGACCTCAGACAAGGTAGTATTGGATCCTTTCAGTTAACAGGCTTTTGTCCGATGTCTTGGCCGGCATCTCCCGCTGAGTACTATTGGAGATGAAGAACACCGTCCGGTGCCTGCATGTACTTGATCCCTAAGCTTCCTCCCGGTGAGATTATGGCAGCTAGTGGCCCTTGAAGAGTCCCACTAGACGCGGTGTTACTAGTGGCGATGAACTGACCCACTAGTCTAGGAACCGTTTCCCGATGTTTGCCTGGTCCTCCTGCTCCCAGGATCGGGCACAGCCTCAGTGCTGTATTGCCCTGGACCTCTTTCTTTCTCTTCAGCAAGGCTCCCTGAGGTAAACACAGGAGAGCTGCAGGCCAGGCCAGTACCCACTTCACTGCCTGCCTGTCTCCAACTGAAACTCTAAACTAACAAGCTGCAACCTAATGCTGCAGCTGGCTCCACCCACCCACTTCTACACCCTTTCCTAACCAGCCTGATGCTCAGCACTGGCATGATGTGTGTGGATGCGGTGATGGAGTCAATGGGGTGCTTCCTCCTTACCTGAGAGTCAGGTGTCACACCTCTGGGTGAGATGCAACATCCCTGTGGCGACTGGACCCTCAGGGCGCCACACTAATACACCCAAAAAATACAATGTCTATAATAATCGGAGACATAAAAAAATGACTAGACTTTCTAGACAACAATCATATGGCTGGACAGAACAATGGGGAACATATATAATAGTAAGGAGCACAAGATGGGTGACATTACTACATAATGGGGATGGGGGCAACTTGTATGTCCTTATAGGACTTAGAATGCTACAAAGATCTATACATCTGATCAACATGCGGGGCAGCAGATGGGGGGCTCAGGTTCAAATTTTGCACCAGGGCCATCAGACTGTAGTTACGCCACTGAAAAACACTATGTGAATACAGTTTTGTACTGAAACATTGCCAACAATATATTATTCTTCTCAGCCTTTACTCTATACCATCCTGTTGTTACGTGACAGGTTTTCTACAACATCATTTAATAATGACATATTCTATTTGTATCATTCTCATTGTGTTTAAGATAATTTTATGCTAATGTGAAATGCAAAAACTATTTAATTAATTTTCTGACTCCTGAAAAGATTTAATTAATCTCCATACACATTCATCTCTATTAATTCCTGCATTTCCTTCTGCCACCCTGGTCTGCAGCACCACCACCACATTGTCTGCGGCAGCAGCTAAGAGCAGTAAAATGTAACTTTTGTTGTATAACTCTAAACAATCTGAGTATTTGTGATTTTTTTTACTCCCTAGAATTTTATTTTCCATACTATGTAACCTTTTACCTTTCAATGATATATGTTTATTTCTGGTTTAACAGTCATATAAAGGGGATCATTCCACGTGAAGTCTCCATTGTGTGAATTTAAAGTAAAAAATGAAAAAGAACGACTGAAATGGGATCAATAAAAAAGCAGAAATTACACATTGTTGATTCAAGAGACCCGAGCATCCAATCTTATCTCAATAACAAGCAATTCCATTCAGGGCAAAGATCAGACTGAGATGTTTCCTAGCGAGATCTGTGCAACTTCTCATTTCCTTCACTAGGACAAAAACAAGAACACATATACCAGATAAGAATTGGGAAGTAATTATATGATTTATTTATGTTCTGCAAAATAAGTATATATATCCATAACATAACGCTATTGTAATTCGTAGCCTCTTCAGAAAATGGGAGCTATATCTTCTAAAATGAGGCAACACAAAAAAGGTGAGGTGAATTAGGCTGGTTTCACATTTGCGGTTGAGTCCGCAGTGTTTATGGCGCAAACTTCTGCATGCGTCGTGTTTCCTATCTTTAACATTGGTGCCGCAGGTACATGCGATTGGATGCTTTTTGCCATGTTTGACGACGCATGTTTCGTTTCGTCGTCAGCGTTGCGGTAATCGCAACATGTTGCAATTTTGGAGGCGTCAATTTTCCACCTAAAAATCGTATGCGTTTGTTTGAAGAAGGAATGTGTCGAAACAATGCATTTCAGTCGATGATAATGCATGTGTTCGCAAGCACATGTGTTTGTTTGCGTTTGACGATGCACGTGTTTTTCCAGAGTAAACCTGTCTAAACACTAATTAGGCACCCCACACACACAAACAGATAAAAACAGGGAGTGGGAATTTGCAGTCCACAACTCTGCAGACTGTGAACAAGAAGCGAACCTGTAGACTCTCCACTTTGGACAATGTGAGTATAAAAGCCAATGTCTGACTTGTCTTTTTTCTCTCTAAATATGTATTACTAATTTTGTTTTTTCTTGCACCATTCATCAGAATGTCTTCATCTTCAGAGGAGTATTCTTTTTCTTTTACAGAACAGTTCTTCAACTGCAGCCGAGGCCAAGCAGGAGCAGCATGGACAAGTTCGTGTGGCAAGGCGGTGTGTAAGTATACCTGACTGATTTGTGCTCAGTTTATTGTATCCTGACTGTACTATTCTTGCCTTTTTATTTCTTCACTTTGCTTATTTCTTTACCTTTTTGGTCTTGCCAAATTTATTTTTTTCTTGACTTATTATTCTTGCCTGTTTTCTGGCTCTGTTTTTTTTCTTTTCCTTTTTTTATCTCTCCAACAGTAATGTCTTTCTTTCTTTTCTAGGTTCCAGAACGGGATGAAGACCTCATTGACAACGACATCCTTATATCCCTGGTCCATGGGCGAGTCCTGTTGTGGGACACCCGGGTTCTGCAGCACTTGGACAACGTGACTATCCAGCGACTGGAATGAGGTGTCCCAAACAATGATGGATGGATGGGACGATGCCCCGGCTCGGGTCTGCAAGGCATTTCGTAAGTATTGCAATGCGGTGTGATGCAGCAGTGACCTTGGCCGGGATCACACTCCTGAGAGTTTCTCTCATCACACACAGTTGTGTGATCCTGGCCAAAAGTGCATTGTGTAACCATTTTTTTTTAAACAGTGCTCAAAGTCAAAACACGTTGGCGGCGATGAAGGATCGCTTCAACAAGGACCTTCGCCAGGAGAGCCGGGTTTCCAGTGGTTCTGGAGCAAGGATCAGAAAATATAAACATCACCACATGCTGGCATTTTTGAGACTGGTCCTTGCCCAGAGAACGTAAGTATTTTTGGGGTGTATTGGATTGTGTTGTATTGCCTAATCTGTATTCTTCTATTCTCCATAGGAGTTGTCGCTTTACTATTCTAAATGTTTGGTACTAATGTTTTTCTTTTCTTTTCACAGCACCTGGAGCAGCACCCTTGAGCCTGGTTCTGGAGCGGTCCTTCGTCGAACAGCCACGGACCAGTCCCAGCCATCCAACAGCGCAGCAGCAAATAGGCCTGCAACACAGACTGGAGCCCAGGAAGCTGGTCCATCAGGTGTTCCCCTGTCCCAGGCCTCTGCCACTGGTTTTTCGGGCTATTCCTGCCAGCGGCAGAAGGCCTCGGACAGGACACTCATGCCTCAAGGCGATGGGAGACAGACTGGATGGTGGTTTCAACCATATGCAGACTCTTATCCAGGATGTCAAGCAAAGCATTGACCATCTGAAAGCCGACCTTCAGAGGCCAGCTCATCATTTTTTTAATCAGATTGAATGGGGCATGTCGGAACACCTTACCAATGATCTCCAGCTGAATGTCATGCAGGCCTGCAATGCTGCTTACGTGAGCCGCCCGCCAGGGCTGTGGGGTACTCGGCATCGAGCCTATTAACTCCTATAGGGGATGTCACGGCAACACAGCTCGGTCCGTGGCCCTGGATGGTCACCCAAAAAGGGGAAATATTTACAGGGGAATGAATGTTCGTGTAATTGGTCGTGACGCCACCTGTAGTACCTGGTCAGGGTGACCAGCGCTGCTGTGCAGATCCTCTGGAAGGGATGGTGTTGTGCAGCTAGATGATAAGCCTCCTAAAGGTGAGGCTGTGTCCTTCCAGGGCAGGTAGAAGTGGTAGTGCAGGGATGGTGTTTGAGGATGTAGCAGAGGGGAGTGTGCGTCGCTGGAATAATCAGGGAAACAGTTCTGTTGCAGTTTCAAGGTTTTACTCACAGTCTGTTGGTACCATACAGATGCCAGCTGGGCGCTGTGTCCTCCAAGAGAGTGGTCCAGCAACCCTCAGGTAAATTGGTTGCACTTCCAAAGACTCCCCTTCAGTATGTTCCTTTCCGGCCTTCTCTCTCTCAGTGCTAACTCTCCTTACTTCCATGCACCACGCCACCACAGAGCCCTCGGACAAGGGAGTATTGGGCCTTTTCAGTTCACAGATCACTGCCAATGTCTGCACGTACTTGACCCCTAAGCTGCCTTACGGTGAGATTATGATGGCTAGTGGCCCCGTGAAGTGACCACTGTCGTCGGTTTTATTAGCGGAGCTTGAGTCTTCCTGCTAATCTAGGGACCATTCCCCGATTGTTCGCCTGGTTCTTCCTTCTTCAGGATGGGGGCACAGCTTCAATTGCTGTCTTTGCCCTGGACCCGGTCGCTCACTACAGCACGGCTCCCTGAGGTGAACTCGGAGGAGCTGCAGTACAGGCCAGTACCCACACACTGCCTGACTGACACTAACTGTTCTTTAAAACTAACACACAGCCTAAGCTCCACCCACCAACTAGATACACCCTATTCTAACCAGCCTGAGTCAGACCATCCTCCCGAAGGGTCCGTCTGTGCTCAGCCAGCATAGTGTATGTTGGATGCGGTGGTTGGAGTCAATGGGGTGCTTCCTCCTTACCTGAGAGTCAGGTGTCACACCTCTGGGTGAGATGCAACATCTCCGTGGCGACTGGACCCTCAAGGCGCCACATACGTGCAGGCTATGCAGCAGAGTCAGTATTTACAGCAGTCAGTGGTGGCATTTCCACCTGTGCCAACACTGACATGCTTAACCTCAATGCCAAGCTCTGCTGCATACCACTGCACGGCCACCACCATTCCAAGCCCTGCCGGACACCACTACCATGCCACCACCATGCCGAGTGCTGTTGGACAGCCCACTGCCACCACCATGCCAAGTGCTGCTCCAGCTTGGACATCCTCCTCCACCACCACCAACACCACCAGCAAGCAGCCGCAGCACCCGGACATTCACAGGCCGGCCACCATCACCATGTCCCAGCAGCAGCAGCCCCTGGACCCTGGTATGACCTTCACCACCACCAGCATGCAGCAGCAGCAGCAGCACCTGGACCTTGACAGGCCGGCCACCATCACCAGGTCCCAGCAGCAGCAGCACCCGGACCATGGCATGACCTCCATCACCACCACCAGCATGCAGCAGCAGCACCCGGACCTTCACAGGCCGGCCACCATCACCAGGTCCCAGCAGCAGCACCACCCGGACCTTGGCATGACCTCCACCACCACCACCACCAGCATGCAGCAGCACCCGGACCTTAACAGGCCGGCCACCATCACCAGGTCTCAGCAGCAGCACCACCCGGACCATGGCATGACCTCCACCACCAGCATGCAGCAGCAGCACCCGGACTTTGACAGGCTGTCCACCATCATCGGGCCACAGGAAGACGCCACCCTGAGGCTCCCCAGTCACCAGCGCAGATCCCAACTGAAGAAAAAGAAAAAGCCTCGGACTATCGCACTCCCTCCCTCCTCACCTCCCAATGTGTCTGTGATGTTAAGTTTGTCTCACCCTTCCAGTGTGTCTCTCCTGTCCCATGCCTCCAATCCCATCCCTGACCTCCCTGACACCACTAGTTTCAGCGCTCCTTCCCCTGCAACCCCTGCGTCGTTGAAATTTGTGAGTAAAATGTATGTTGAATGAATTAGAATTGATATAATCAATAAATCTGGATATGGCAGATACATCACCACTCCAAATAATGAGTAAATCATTCTCAGCACTTCTTTGGAATCTTTAATATAACCAGGAGTGATTTGTACTAGTGGTTGAAGTAATGAGTCTACCCATTCACCAAGATGTTCATTTAAAGAACTGAGAATGTTTTCCAAGAAAATCTGGTTTAAAGAATATACTTGGTTATGTTGTGATGTGACTTCTTTATATACCTGTATACCTTACAATGTTGCCATGACAGCGCTGCAGTTTGTCTTAACGAAATTCAGTAATTATTCCCAGGATCTCATTAATTACATTTTACAAATTATTCAATTTTTATTAACCCACAATTTTTTCTCATTTGACAATAAATTTTTTTTACAAAAATCTGGCGTGGCGATGGGTGCGAAATTTGCACCATCCCTAGCTAATCTTGTCATGTCATATTGGGAATATTTTTTTATTTTTTCAGCTACTAATCCATATATTGACTCGATTGCTTGGTATGGCAGATATATTGATGATTTACTCATTATTTGGAGTGGTGATGTATCTGCCATATCCAGATTTATTGATTATATCAATTCTAATTCATTCAACATACATTTTACTCACAAATTTCACCATAACAAATTTCTTTTTTGGATCTTGATTTATATGGGGTACATGACTCTGTCATTATTACTAAAACGTTCAGCAAACCTTGTGCTGGTAATTCTATCTTGCATGCAGCAAGCAGTCACCCAAACATACTATTAAATCGATTCCTTTGGGTGAATATACTAGAATTTTGAGAAACTGCAGCGATCCCGCAGCTCTGGAAACGGAATTTAATTGTGTGGATACAAGATTAAAAAACAGAAATTATCCTAAATGGTCCTTAAAAAGAGCACGAACAATTGTAAGTAATAGAAATAGAGAGGATCTCATTAGTGGAGGGCGACAACAAAAAAATGATCTTGCAGTGAAACCATATTTTTGTGCTCAATATAGTCCTCAATTTGGGGACATCAAAAAAATCATTTTAAGATCGCTGCCTATCTTATATGAAGATCCCTCTCTTGCTGACATTCTTTCATCAGGTATTAATGTTGTTTCAAGGAAAGCGCCATCTATTGGTAACAAAGTTTCTCCAAGCATGTTCAGTAATAATTTCTCCTCTCATAAAACATTGTGGTTAGAACATAAAGGTTTTTATAAATGTGGCCACAATAGATGTGCACTTTGCAAATATGTTTGCGTAACGAAAACCTTTGAAAATAATGACAGCACTGCGATTTATACCATTAACAAATATATCAATTGTAATTCATGCTATGTGGTATATAAAATCATGTGCACTATTTGCAATTTATCTTATATAGGCTGCACCACTAGGAAATTAAAAATCAGGATCGCTGAACATTTGCAGGATATAAAGAATGTTTCTTCGAATCGCAATATTTCTGCTGCTGCTAAACATTTTATTTTTCAGCATGCTCGCAATGTTTCTTCTTTCCAAGTCACAGGTATTGAAAGTGTTAACCTGTCTGCCCGAGGTGGAGATGCACGTCAGCGACTCCTCACACGTGAAGCTTTCTGGATTTTTAATCTACATACCAGACATCCATTTGGTCTCAACACAAGAAACAAATTGATGTTCCATTATTAATTGTATTTCTTTGCATTGATTTTATTTGTGCAAATATTGTTTTTGTTTCTGTATTCGTTATGTGCAAATTGTTAAAGGACTTGTCAAAAATCACATGACATTTTTTCTGATCGTGATTGGTCTTCCTTTGTCTTAAATATGTGCCTTTGTCTGAATATGTCAGCTGTGATAAAGATCCTTGTGATCGAAACGCGTTGCCTTGTCCTGAGCTTGTCCAGGAGCATGTCATTATTCATGTTTTTTATGATTCAATAAAGATGAAGATTTTATTGAAGCTGGATCCCTTTTTCCTTCATTTTCTTATGTCTCCAATAACGCCGACACCGTATTATTCTCTGTCTTTCCCTATTTCTTTGTTGCTCACAAGCAAACGCATAGGCAAGAAATAGCTTTATACTTAAATCCAGGTTGAAATAAAAGCTCTCCATGCAAAGATCCATCATGACACAGGATACAGGAGCAAAATCTGAAGATCTATATAAAGATATCCCATAACACACGCCTACTGTTGTCCCATTGGCGGTGTCTGTTTATCTAGATTTTTCTCCTGTAAAATTTTCCACCATGCGCACAAAAAACGCAAACGCATGCAAAACGCATAAAAAAGCATGTAAACGCTGCATTTTTTTGATGTCATGCGTAACCTAATGCGTCTAAAAAGCGCTGCGTTTGCACGCGTTTTCATGCGGTTTATCTTGCGCTTCAGGTTGCGGAAGATATGCTGCGGATTCAACCGCAAATGTGAAACTAGCCTTAAATAGCGCTTATATCGATGTGTTCATCACCTGATGGCTGCATCCAGTCACAGGCTGCAGTGGTCCTGTGGCAGGGCCAGCGTCAGCACCCGGCATAGCGAGCAAGTGCCGGGGCCCTGAGCAGGCTGGGGGGCCCACTCGACGTCAGGGACATCTGCACACTATGGGGGCCCAGGGTCTGTGCCAGAGGCGACACCGCGAGTGGGCCCCCGCTTGCTCAGGGCCCTGTTATTTGTGATACTTACCTCTCCCACGTTCCATCACTGCGGCATCTTCTGACTGTGACATTCAGGTCAGAGGACGCTATGACATCACGTCTGTGCGCCCTCTGCCTGAACAGACACAGTGCAGAGAGCTGGAAGATGGCGACACTGAGGAGTCCGGAGCAGAGCAGCAAAGAGAGGTGAGCATTTCATATTATTTTTTTATGTTTGGAGCATTATATATAGGGACCATCATACACTGGTATGAGGCCCATTATACACTGAAGCATCGAATATGGGGACCATTATACACCGGAGCATCATATATGGGGCCCATTATACACTGGAGCATCATATAGGGGGCCAATTATATATGGATCATTGTATGGGCCCATCATATACTGGAGCATTATATAGAGTCCATCATATACTGTATGGAACATTATATGGGCCCCTTTATGTATTGAGCAATACATGGGCTCATTATTCTTTATGGAGCAATATATGGGGCCTATTATATACTGTATAGAGCAATATATGGGGCCCATTATACAGTATGAAGCATTATATGGGGTCCATTATTCTGAATGGAGCAATATATGGGGCTTATTATTCTTCATAGCGCAATATATGTGGCTCATTATTCTGCATGGAACAATATATGTGGCTCATTATACTGTATGTAGCAACATAAAGGGCTCATTATTCCGCATGGAACAAAATATGGTGCCCATAATACTGTATGGAGCATTATATGGGCTCATTATACTGTATGGATCATTGTATGTGGCTCATTATACTGTATTGAGCATTATATGGGGTCCATTATTCTGTATGGAACAATATATGCGGCTCATTATTCTGTATGGATCACTATGTGGTGCCCATAATACTGTATGGAGCAATATATGGGGCTTATTATTCTGTATGGAGCACTATGTGGTGCCCATAATACTGTATGAAGGACTATACTGTCCAATTTCTGATCTATTGTAGAATTTACAATAGATATCACTCATGTAATGTAAGAAGTGAAATCTTTGGCTTTGCACTATACCTATATTTTTTTGCCGTATCTGTGCATCATGAATTGTGGTATGTGTTAAAGGGGCCCACTGAGACTCTTTCGCCCGGGGCCCACGAAAACCTGGAACCTGCCCTGTCCTGTGGCAGGTGAACATTTGAATCTAGGTGGCTATCAGTGATTGACTGCAGATTCAGTGACTTTGGACTCAGAGAGTTTGTGTTACACTCGGTCCCCGTGCTGACTCTGCACTCCGTCCTGGTCACTCACCTTCTGCTCTACAAGCTGTCCGTGTGCAGCAGCCTGTGCACGGGCTGGAGTCTCCTACTCCCTCTGCTTCCCAGCGTCCTGCTTCCTCCCCCAGTTCCTGGCACGCTGCCAGCAGGCCTCCAGGAAGAATGCTTAGGACGCGAGGCCTCCCTCACCGTCTCTCTTTAAATGTCAATCAACCAATGGCAGCGCACTGATTACTATATCTGGCCACTCCACCATAGGGGGAGTGCCAGAGCAACGTGTTTATACCATTGCTACATCCGGTTCTGACTCCGATCTGTCTGCGCTGCGTTAGCAGTCTCTGTGCTTCGCTCATTCTATTTGTCCCCACAGATCATTGATATCCTGTACCCGGCTATCCCTGACAAACTCTGCTATCACTTGTGCAAGTGTCGTCCCATTCCGACATCAGCCATCCGAATCCGTGGACTGTGACAAGGTTACTGGAGCCAGCCTGCTACCATCTACCCTGAACCAGGAACTTCCTCACCTGCATATACCTCTTCACAATTTCTGCTATCATATCTGTTACCTCCTTTTGGTCCCTCTGGGACAGCTGCCACGTGTCCGGGGTCTAACTGGAGGTAGTGAGTCACCCGTCAGGGCCGTGGGGTACTCGGCACTGAGCCCGTTCACTTCTATGGGTGATGTCACGGCAACACAGCTCGGTCCGTGGCCCTGGGCTCTCAATGAAAAGGGGGATATTTACAGGGAATTAAGTATTGGTAGGATGTTTATGACGCCATCTGTGGTACCTGGTCAGGGTGACCAGCGCTGCTATACAGATCCGCTGAAGGGTTGGTGTTGGGCAGCAAGGTGTTAAGCCGTCCACAGGCAAGGCTGGGGTCCTTCAGGGTAAACGGAGTGTAGGGGTGCAGGATGGAGGAGGGGAGTTCAGCAGCGGCAGTAATGAGGTAGACACACACGAAAGTCTCTTTCTGTACCTTTACTGATGGAATGGCAGGCACGTCCTGGGGTGCTGGCAGGGTGAAGGATGCACGTCCAGTTCTTCCCACTGAGTAGGTGTAGGGCCTCCTCTCTCCTGTAATGTGAGTCTCTGACCTGTATGAAACGAGGTCTAACTCTGTCTTCAGCTTTACACCCGGCTGATTTTGTATAGGGCTTTCTATTGGAAGAACACAGTCTCTAATGGCTGTTCCTGCCAGACTCCTGTCTTTCTAACCCAGCCACGTATCAACACCTATGGGCTCCTGCGATTTGTAGTCCCGCAGGGTCTCCGGTATCTCCTGCTAGTCGTGAAGGATCCAGCAAGCTCGATCCCGGCGTCCGGTTAATCAGAGTAGAGGTAAGCTATCAATGCTATTTCCACCTCTGTCACTCTCTCCTTTTCCACTCGCCTTTTGTCCTACTCGACCCTCACATAAGCACACGTGTTGTGAATGGGTTTGAGATGAGTTCTGAGCAGAGGCTCCCTCTGGTGGTTACAAGCGGTACTAGTGAGGATTGTGAGGACTGGGAATCAGGTGTTACTGATTGGTCTTATATAAGGGAGTCATTTTCCCATCAGGGTTGCCGGTGATCAATTGTTCTGGTCTGAATCCTTCTTTCCAGTTTCCCTTGTAGCCTGCTGTGTCGTGTCTGCATCTCCTGCTATCAGATAAAACAATTTTGTAACGGGTCTGGTAGGTGGAACCACTGACGGAAACGGGTCTGGTTGGTGGAACCACTAAGCTTTATTATACAAGACAATTTACTTGCAAGAGAGCGGGTGGCATCCGGGAATAGGACAGGGAATCACGGCAATTAGCCAGGCAGTCTCTGGACAGGCAGGTTGTCACAATAAGTGACCAAGGAAGTCTCTGGACAGGCAGGTTGTCACGGCAAGTGACCTGGGCAGTCTCTGGACAGGCAGGTTGTCACGGCAAGTGACCTGGGCAGTCTCTGGACAGGCAGGTTGTCACGGCAAGTGACCAGGGCAGTCTCTGGACAGGCAGGTTGTCACGGCAAGTGACCAGGGCAGTCTCTGGGCAGGCAGGTTTGTCACGGCAAGTGACCAGGGCAGTCTCTGGGCAGGCAGGTTGTCACGGCAAGTGACCAGGGCAGTCTCTGAACAGGCAGGTTGTCACGGCAAGTGACCAGGGCAGTCTCTGGACAGGCAGGTTGTCACGGCAAGTGACCAGGGCAGTCTCTGGACAGGCAGGTTGTCACGGCAAGTGACCAGGGCAGTCTCTGGGCAGGCAGGTTTGTCACGGCAAGTGACCAGGGTAGTCTCTGGGCAGGCAGGTTGTCACGGCAAGTGACCAGGGCAGTCTCTGGACAGGCAGGTTTGTCACGGTAAGTGACCAAGGCAGTCTCTAGACAAACAGGCATATACGACCTGAGCTGGTGGAGCCTCCTGGTAGGCTGCAGTCGGATGGCAGATGATCGCTCCCAGGTGAGCAGGCAAGAGTCTCTGGAATAGCCGGGGATCTCTGCTGATGATGTCCGAACCTCTAGATAGAGCTGCAGTCGGATGGCAGATGATCGCTCCCAGGTGAGCAGGCAAGAGTCTCTGCAATAGCCGGGGATCTCCGCAGATGATGTCCGAACCTCTGGATAGAGCTGCAGTCGGATGGCAGATGATCGCTCCCAGGTGAGCAGGCAACAGCCGGGGATCTCTGCTGAAGATGTCCGAACCTCTGGATAGAGCTGCAGTCAGATGGCCGACAGGCAAACAGACAGGTAACAGGCAGGCAACTGGAAACAGGAGCTGATGGCTGAAGCAGAGTTAGACTGCACAGAAACAAAATTGCTCGGGCACCTCCATTAAGGAGGAAGCCCTTAATATAGGGTGGAGTCCACCAGCATTGGCTGGAGACTGATTTGGAAAATGTGCGCGGCTCCTTTAAGAGCGGGGGAGGGTGCGGGCGCGCGCCCTAAGGCCAGCAGCAGGGAAGGAGCGCGCGGGACCAGCAGGGCGGAAGGAGGATGCCGAGGATGCCGGAGGCGCAGAGGAGGCTGGGAGCACTGAGGACGCTGAACGCAGGTGAGGAGAGCGACGTCCCTGTCTGGCAGCAGGCAGGGACGCGGGCGCTACAGTACCCCCCCTCTAGGCCCCCCCCTTTTTAGGCCAGAAAAAAATTTAGCTAGGATGAGAGGGGCATGGATGTTCTCCCGAGGTTCCCAGGTTCTCTCCTCAGGACCAAACCCCTTCCAATCCACCAAAAAATAAGTCTTTTTTCCTACCCTTTTTGTGGCCAGAATGTTCTCTACCTCAAATTCATCATCAGCAGACACTGGAGCAGGAGGTGTACCTGTAGACTTAAAAAAAGAGTTAAGAACCACAGGTTTGAGGAGAGATACATGAAAAGAATTAGGAATTCGCAAATTGACCGGGAGTTTCAATTTATAGGACACCGGGTTGATCTGACTGATGATCTCAAAAGGACCGATGAACCGAGGACCTAACTTGTAGGACGGAATTTTGAGTCGAACATATTTGGACGAAAGCCAGACTTTGTCCCCAGGACGGAATTGAGGAGGATCCAGACGTTTTTTGTCAGCATGTCTTTTCATGCGCTCGGATGACTGAATGAGTGCGGACCGGGTACTCTCCCAGATGGAGGAGAATTCTCTAACCAGAGATTCCGCAGCTGGATTGTCCACAGAGATGGAAACAGGGACAGGGATCCGAGGGTGTTGACCGAAGACTACAAAAAACGGAGACTTGGTGGAAGATTCGCTCTCATGATTATTGTAGGAGAATTCGGCCCAAGGCAGGAGCTCCACCCAGTCAGAATGGTGGGCATTAACGAAGTGTCGAAGATAACTGGTCAAATTCTGATTTATTCGTTCAACTTGTCCATTGGACTGTGGGTGGTAAGCGGAGGAAAAATCCAGGGTGACGTCTAGCAACTTACAAGTGGCTCTCCAGAAACGTGAGGTGAACTGAACCCCACGATCCGACACAATGTGACGAGGCAGACCATGAAGACGGAAGATGTGGCGGATAAAGTCTTTAGCCAACTCAGGTGCAGACGGAAGACCTGGCAGAGGAATGAAGTGAGCCATCTTGGAAAAGCGGGCAGTGACCACCCAAATGACTGTACAACCAGCAGAGACGGGAAGATCAGTAATGAAGTCCATGGCTATATGCTGCCAGGGGGCAGCGGGTACAGGAAGCGGAAGAAGACGGCCGGTAGGCAGGTGTCTCGGAACTTTGTTGCGGGCACAGGAAACACAGGCAGAAACAAAGTCTATTACGTCTTTGTGCAGGGTAGGCCACCAATAATGCCGGGTAATGAGTTGGAGGGTCTTTTTTTGACCAGCGTGGCCAGCGAGTTTAGATGAATGACCCCAATGTAGGATTCTCTTCCGATCAGTTTCTGATACGAACGTCTTACCAGGAGGGAGACGATTTAAACTCACGGGAGCCACCTACATCACTCTGGCGGGATCGATGATATGCTTAGGTTCCTCCTCGAGATCCGACACCAGGAAAGACCGAGACAAGGCATCCGCCTTGATGTTTTTGTCAGCTGGGCGAAAATGCAAAAGAAAATCGAAGCGGGCAAAAAACAAGGACCACCGGGCTTGGCGAGGGTTAAGTCTCTGGGCATGCTGGAGGTATGCCAGATTCTTGTGGTCCGTGTAAATGATTACCAGATGAAGAGCCCCTTCGAGTAGGTAACGCCACTCCTCCAATGCCAACTTGATGGCCAATAACTCTCGGTCTCCTATGGAGTAGTTGCGCTCGGAGGAGGAGAAGAGTTTGGAGAAGAAACCGCAGGATACCATCCTCCCGGATGAAGCTTTTTGGGTAAGTACCGCTCCGGCTCCAGCAGAGGAAGCGTCCACCTCCAGGAAGAACTGCTTGTTGCCATCCGGGCGATGCAGCACTGGAGCGGAAGAGAAGGCCTGTTTTAGAGAAAGGAAGGCCTCCTCTGCTTCGGGCGTCCACTGTTTGGGGTTAGCATCCTTGCGGGTGAGCGCGGAGATTGGCGCAGTCCTGGAAGAGAAGTGCGGTATGAAGAGACGGTAATAGTTGGCAAATCCCACGAACCGCTGAATGGCCTTCAACCCCTCCGGTCGGGGCCACTTCTCGATGGCAGACAATTTCTCCGGGTCCATTCGTAGGCCTGTCTGAGAAATGATGTAGCCCAGAAACGGAAGCGATGTCTGCTCAAAGAGGCACTTCTCATATTTGGCGAAGAGGTGATTCTGCCTGAGCCTGAGCAGAACCTGACGAACATCCCTCCGGTGAGACTGAAGATCCGGAGAGAAGACCAAGATGTCGTCAAGGTACACCACAACGCAGGAGTAGAGGAGGTCCCGGAAGATGTCATTGACCAACTCCTGAAAGACTGCTGGAGCATTACAGAGACCAAAGGGCATCACCAAGTACTCGTAGTGGCCGTCCCGGGTGTTGAATGCCGTCTTCCATTCATCTCCTCGACGGATACGAACCAGGTTGTATGCTCCACGAAGATCTAGTTTGGTGAAGACTCTAGCCCCTCTAAGACGATCAAACAATTCTGGAATGAGCGGAAGAGGGTACTTATTCTTCACCGTGATCAAATTTAGGCCTCTGTAGTCAATACAGGGACGGAGAGATCCGTCCTTCTTTTTTACGAAGAAGAAACCTGCTCCCGCTGGGGAGGTAGATTTCCGGATGAATCCTTTTGCTAAGTTCTCCTCGATATATTCGGACATCGACCTGGTCTCAGCAGCGGACAACGGGTAAATACGCCCACGGGGAGGCGTGGTACCGGGTAGCAGGTCGATAGGGCAATCATATGGTCTATGCGGGGGTAATGTCTCTGCTTCCTTTTTATTGAAGACATCAGCAAATGACCAATATGGAATCGGGAGTCCTGGTAGATTAGCAGGAGTAGGAGAAGGACAGACGGGATGAACAGGCACCAGACACGTTTTATGACAGTCCTGTCCCCAGCGAAGAATCTCTCCATTCTGCCAGTCAAGCACAGGTGCATGCTTTTGGAGCCAAGGCAGACCTAGTAAGAAAGCATGAGAGAGTCCAGGCAGAACATGAAATGAGATGCTCTCAGAATGCAACATTCCCACCTGCAGGGTTATGGCTTCGGTGATAAGTCGGATGGGACGAGGTAGGAGACCCCCATCCACAGCAGCAACAGATACTGGTTCAACAAGAGGTTTGGTGGGAATGCGATACTTCTCTACTAGAGCCTGTGACACGAGATTCCCAGCTGCTCCAGAATCAAGTTGGGCCATCTCGAAGTAACGGTTCTTACCGAGAAGAATTGAGACCGAGAGCAGCAGAGATGAAGAGGATTTATTTTTGTCTAGATTGACCTCTCCGAGCGAACCTAGACACAGGCGTTTCCCGACTTCTCCGGACAGGTTCGGATCCAGTGCTCCTTACTGCCGCAGTAGAAGCAACTTTTCTCGGCACGGCGTGAGTCCTGACGGGCTTTGACCATCTTGGTCTGGTCGACCTGCATAGGCTCAGCAGTGTGCACCTGGGGAGAAACGGAAGGGGTTAAATGAGGAAACTTTTTTTCACGGGTGACCTCTTTGGCTCGTTCCTGGAACCGTAGATCAATCCGATTGGCAAGATTTATTAAATCATCAAGCGAGGTTGGAATGTCCCGACCGGCAAGTTCGTCTTTAGTACGGCCGGACAGACCCTCCCAGAAGACCGAAATTAGAGCTTCATTGTCCCAAGCCAGTTCTGAGGCTAGAGTACGGAACCGTATGGCATATTGACCAACGGTGAGACTTCCCTGACGGAGACGCAACAGAGATGATGCAGAGGAGGTCTTCCGTCCAGGTTCGTCGAATATCCTCCGGAAGGCCGAGAGAAAAGCAGGCAGGTCTGACACCAGAGGATCTTCTCTCTCCCAGAGAGGATTAAGCCAGGCCAGAGCCTCTCGGTGAGATGGGACATGATGAAGGCAATTTTGGCCCGGTCAGAATTAAACTGGTGTGCCAGGAGTTCGAAATGCAGGGTGCACTGGTTAATGAAACCCGAGCCATAACAGGGTCGCCTCCATACCTAGGAGGAGCTGAAAGTCGGGGACCGGGAATGGAAACCACGGAATTGGGAGTCAGCGGGACTGCCGGATTATGAGTCATGGCTCCAGCGGTGGTTGCTGGTGATGGATTCAGAGTGTCCAAGCGGGAATTGACGTTCCGCAGGTGACCCAGGATAGCCTCCTGTTGAGACCTCTGGCGAGACAGCTCATGACACAGTTCCGGAAGTGAAGGGGTTTGGGTGCCACTGGGTTCCATGGCCCGAGCAAACTGTAACGGGTCTGGTAGGTGGAACCACTGACGGAAACGGGTCTGGTTGGTGGAACCACTAAGCTTTATTATACAAGACAATTTACTTGCAAGAGAGCGGGTGGCATCCGGGAATAGGACAGGGAATCACGGCAATTAGCCAGGCAGTCTCTGGACAGGCAGGTTGTCACAATAAGTGACCAAGGAAGTCTCTGGACAGGCAGGTTGTCACGGCAAGTGACCTGGGCAGTCTCTGGACAGGCAGGTTGTCACGGCAAGTGACCTGGGCAGTCTCTGGACAGGCAGGTTGTCACGGCAAGTGACCAGGGCAGTCTCTGGACAGGCAGGTTGTCACGGCAAGTGACCAGGGCAGTCTCTGGGCAGGCAGGTTTGTCACGGCAAGTGACCAGGGCAGTCTCTGGGCAGGCAGGTTGTCACGGCAAGTGACCAGGGCAGTCTCTGAACAGGCAGGTTGTCACGGCAAGTGACCAGGGCAGTCTCTGGACAGGCAGGTTGTCACGGCAAGTGACCAGGGCAGTCTCTGGACAGGCAGGTTGTCACGGCAAGTGACCAGGGCAGTCTCTGGGCAGGCAGGTTTGTCACGGCAAGTGACCAGGGTAGTCTCTGGGCAGGCAGGTTGTCACGGCAAGTGACCAGGGCAGTCTCTGGACAGGCAGGTTTGTCACGGTAAGTGACCAAGGCAGTCTCTAGACAAACAGGCATATACGACCTGAGCTGGTGGAGCCTCCTGGTAGGCTGCAGTCGGATGGCAGATGATCGCTCCCAGGTGAGCAGGCAAGAGTCTCTGGAATAGCCGGGGATCTCTGCTGATGATGTCCGAACCTCTAGATAGAGCTGCAGTCGGATGGCAGATGATCGACCCCAGGTGAGCAGGCAAGAGTCTCTGCAATAGCCGGGGATCTCTGCTGATGATGTCCGAACCTCTAGATAGAGCTGCAGTCGGATGGCAGATGATCGCTCCCAGGTGAGCAGGCAAGAGTCTCTGCAATAGCCGGGGATCTCCGCAGATGATGTCCGAACCTCTGGATAGAGCTGCAGTCGGATGGCAGATGATCGCTCCCAGGTGAGCAGGCAAGAGTCTCTGCAATAGCCGGGGATCTCCGCAGATGATGTCCGAACCTCTGGATAGAGCTGCAGTCGGATGGCAGATGATCGCTCCCAGGTGAGCAGGCAACAGCCGGGGATCTCTGCTGAAGATGTCCGAACCTCTGGATAGAGCTGCAGTCAGATGGCCGACAGGCAAACAGACAGGTAACAGGCAGGCCACTGGAAACAGGAGCTGATGGCTGAAGCAGAGTTAGACTGCACAGAAACAAAATTGCTCGGGCACCTCCATTAAGGAGGAAGCCCTTAATATAGGGTGGAGTCCACCAGCATTGGCTGGAGACTGATTTGGAAAATGCGCGCGGCTCCTTTAAGAGCGGGGGAGGGTGCGGGCGCGCGCCCTAAGGCCAGCAGCAGGGAAGGAGCGCGCGGGACCAGCAGGGCGGAAGGAGGACGCCGAGGATGCCAGAGGCGCAGAGGAGGCTGGGAGCACTGAGGACGCTGAACGCAGGTGAGGAGAGCGACGTCCCTGTCTGGCAGCAGGCAGGGACGCGGGCGCTACAAATTTCTTATTTTGTGTTTTTGCTATATTTTTGCATTTGGTCCTGCACTTCTGTGGGGGCCTTCTGGGTCCCCTCCGGGGCTTTTGCCCTCTCAGTTTAGTCCAGCCACTGTGTTTTGTACTTTTGCTTTTTCCAGTTTTTTCAGTAGCTGCTGTTTTTGTTACACCAGAGAACTAATTTAGGTGGTAGAGGTCGTGTGATCTCAGGTGATTTTGAAATTAGTTGAGTTGGTGTTTTTTCAGGGTTTTCTGAGATTGCAGTAAGTACCCTTCCTGTCCTTTTCTATTTAGATAGTTTGGGCCCCAGCGTTTGCTCATACTATTTTCTTTCTGTGTCAGTATTTCCTCTTGTCTAACAGCCATTACATGTTTGGGGGCTTTCTATTATCTTTGGGGTTCTGCTCCGGGGCAGATAGCTTTCCTATTTCTATCTTTAGGTGTAGTTAGTTTCTCAGGCTGTGACGAGGCGTCTAGGACCAACGTAGGAACGCTCCACGGCTGCCTCTAGTTGCGGTGGTTAGTCAGGGTACTGCAATCTCATAGATTCCAACTGCTCTGGTGTATTTCCTTTTTTACCTGCACTCCTCAGCTACCGTAACATAACAGTATCACCGGCCATAAAAATTGTATGGTACTCACAGAAGGGAAAAAATATTTTGAAGGAAGAAAAGTTGTCAGAGATATTTTTCTGTTTGTTTCATTTTTTTTTTTTTTCCCTCTGTATCTCTGGGTGCTGGGGAGGATCTTTTCTCCCAATGGAGTTTGCACAGTTGTCTGGCCGTGTGGATCAGCTTGCCACTGAGGTTCAGAGTATTGCTACCTATCTTGCTAGGTTGCCTGTTGTGGAACCTAGGATCCCCATGCCAGATTTGTTTTTAGGGGATCGAGCTAAGTTTCAGAATTTCAAAAATAATTGTAAATTGTTTCTTGCCTTAAAATCTAAGTCCTCAGGAAACGCAGCGCAGCAGGTTCAAATTATCATCTCTCTCCTGCGCGGCGATCCTCAGGATTGGGCTTTTTCCCTGATACCTGGGGATCCTGTTTTGAGTGATGTTGATGCATTTTTTCAGGCTTGGGGTTATTGTACGATGAGCCTAATGTCACTGATCAAGCTGAAAAAGCCTTGTTGGCATTAAATCAGGGGCTTGATGACGCTGAGTTATACTGTCAGAGATTCCGTAGGTGGGCAGTCCTGACCAAATGGAATGACGACGCTTTGGCGGCCCTTTTCCGGAAGGGTCTGTCGGATAATGTAAAGGATGTTATGGTGGGATTCCCTGTCCCCTCTGGTCTCAATGATTCTATGCTTTTGCGATTCAAATGGGCAGACGTTTGCGTGAGCGGAGAAGTATGCCCTGGAGTGGTGTTGCCTTGTGAGCCAGCTGCTGAGCCCATGCAGTGTGATGGAGTGGTGTCTGGGGCACAGCGTCATGAGTTTCGAAAACGCAATGGGGTTTTGTTTCTACTGTGGTGATGCCTCTCATGCTATTTCAGTTGCCCTAAGCGGGAAGACATTTTGCACGCTCAGTTGTCTTGGGTATGTTCAGACTAAGTTTTTATTAACTGTCACTCTGATATGCTCTCTGTCCCCCATTTTCTGCTCAGGCTTCGTTGATTCGGGGCAGCTATTAACCTGATGGATTTTGATTTTGCTAAAAGTTGTGGTTTCCCTTGATACCCCTACAGAAGCTATTCCTTTACTGGGGGGTCGATTCACCCCTTTGGCTGGAATAAAACCCCGTTTTCCCAAGGTGATATTGAGGGTTGAACCTGATCACCAGGGGGTGCAAAG
>JARQOD010008606.1:0-34970 GCA_033576555.1 Oophaga sylvatica
ATGGTTACAGGAGAAATTGGACCCCAAAAGTTCATAGAATCATAGAATGGTAGAGTTGGAAGGGACCTCCTGGGCCATCTGGTCCAACCCCCTGCTCAAAGCAGGATTCTCTAAATCATCCCAGACAGATGTCTGTCCAGCCTCTGTTTGAAGACTTCCATTGAAGGAGAACTCACCACCTCTCGTGGCAGCCTGTTCCACTCCTTGATCACCCTAACTGTCAAAAAGTTTTTTCTAATATCTAATCTGTGTCGCATCCCATTCAGTTTCATCCCATTGCTTCTAGTCTTTCCTTGTGCAAATGAGAATAAAGATGATCCTTCTACAATGTGACAGCCCTTGAGATATTTGTAGACAGCTATTAAGTCTCCTCTCAGTCTTCTTTTTTGCAAGCTAAACATTCCCAAATCCTGCAACCGTTCCTCATAGGACATGGTTTGCAGACCGGTCACCATTCTGGTGGCTCTTCTTTGAACTTGCTCCAGTTTCTTGATGTCTTTTTTAAAATGTGGTGCCCAAAACTGGACACAGTATTCCAGATAAGGTCTGACCAAAGAGGAGTAGAGGGCAATAATGACCTCACGTGATCTAGACTGTATGCTTCTGTTGATACATCCTAGAATTGTATTTGCCTTTTTTGCTGCTGCATCACACTGTTGACTCATGTTCAGTCTGTTATCAATTAGTATACCCAAGTCTTTTTCACATGTGCTGTTACTTAGCCCTATTCCTCCCATTTTGTATATGCTTTTTTCATTTTTATTGCCCAGATGTAGTACTTTGCATTTTTCCCTGTTAAAAACCATTCTGTTAGTTGCTGCCCACTGCTCCAGTTTATTTATATCTTTTTGAATCCTCTCTCTCTCTTCTCTAGTATTAGCTACCCCTCCTAGCTTTGTGTCATCAGCAAATTTGATCAGTTTACCCTCAATTCCTTCATCTAAATCATTGATAAAGATGTTGAACAATACAGGGCCCAAAACAGAGCCTTGTGGTACCCCACTTGAGACATTCTTCCAACTGGATGTGCAGCCATTTACGACCACTCTTTGATTCCGATCACTAAGCCAGTTATGAATCCACCTAACAGTTGCCTTGTCCATTCCATACTTAGTCATTTTTTCAATAAGGATTGTGTGAGATACTTTGTCAAATGCTTTGCTGAAGTCAAGATATACTATATCTACAGCATTTCCCTGATCCACCCAGTCAGTGATTCTGTCATAGAAGGAAATTAAGTTAGTCTGACATGACTTATTAGTTACAAACCCATGCTGACTCTGTTTAATCACTTAATTCTTATGCAGGTACTTACATACATGTTCTTTAATAATTTGTTCAAAGATCTTTCCTGGTATAGAAGTCAGACTCACCGGCCTGTAGTTCCCTGGGTCCACCTTCTTCCTCTTTTTGAAGATAGGAACAACATTTGCTCTTCTCCAGTCTTCTGGGACTTCTCCTGTTCTCCAAGAATTTTCAAAGATTATGGACAGTGGTTCAAGAATTTCTTCTGCTATCTCCTTCAGTATTCTGGGGTGTAATTCATCTGGACCTGGAGACTTGAATTCATTTAGGTTAGCTAAGTGTTTCCTCACTGTCTTTCTGTTTATAGATATCCTGGATTCTTCTATTCCTTTAATAGGACAGTGAAGATCAGTTGATGTTACATTTCCTTTCTGAGAGAAAACAGATGCAAAATAGGAATTTAACAGTTCAGCCTTCTCAACATCCTGTCTTACCATTTCATCATTTTCATCCTGTAAAAATCCTATAGCATCTTTGACTTTTCTTTTACTTTTGACGTATCCCCAAAATCCTTTTTTGTTGCTTTTGACATCTCTTGCAAGCCTTAATTCATTGTCAGCTTTAGATAATCTGTAGTTGTTGTCTAATTTGTCCTAAGTACGCTAGTACCTCACATGTGGGGTAGAACCACTGTTTGGGCACACGTCAGGGCTTGGAAGGGATGTAGTGACGCTTTGAAATGTCGACTTGATGGAATGGTCTGCGGGCGGGCAGAGCCCCTGATGTGCCTAAACAGTAGAAACCCCCCACAAGTGACCACATTTTGTAAACTAGACCCCTCAAGGAACTTAACTAGATGTGTGGTGAGCACCTTGAACCCCCACGTGCTTCACAGAAGTTTGTAATGCAGAGCCGTGAAAATAAAAATCATTTTTTTCCTCAAAAACTGATTTTTTTAACCCGCAATTTTTTATTTTCACAAGGGTAACAGGAGAAATTGGACCACAAAAGTTGTTGTACAGTTTGTCCTGAGTACACTGGTACCCCATATGTGGGGGGGAACCACTGTTTTGGCGCATGCGAGAGCACAGAAGGGAAGGAGCGCCATTTTGGAATGCATACTTGATGGAATGTTCTGTGGGCGTCATGTTGCGTTTGCAGAGCCCCTGATGTGCCTAAACAGTAGAAACCCCCCACAAGTGACCCCATTTTGGAAACTAGACCCCGCAAGGAACTTATCTAGATGTGTAGTGAGCACTTTGAACCCCCAAGGGCTACACAGAAGTTTATAACGCAGAGTCGTGAAAATAAAAAATCATTTTTTTTCCACAAAAATAATTTTTTAGTCCCAATTTTTTTTTCCCAACAGTAACAGGAGAAATTAGACCCCCAAAGTTGTTGTGCAATTTTTCCCGAGTACGCTGATACCCCATATGTGGGGGTAAACCACTGTTTGGGCACACGTCGGGGCTTGGAATAAAGGGAGCACTGTTTGACTTTTTGAACGCAAAATTTGCAGGAATCAATGGTGGCGCCATGTCGCGTATGGAGACCCCCTGATGTACCTAAATAGTGGAAACCCCTCAATTCTAACTCCAACCCTAACCCCAACACACCCCTAACCCCAACCCTAACCCCTACACACCCCTAACCCTAATACAAACCATAACCCTAACCCCAACACACCCCTAACCCTAATCCCAACTCTAACCATAAACCTAACCACAAGCCTAACCCTAATCCCAACCCTAACCCCAAAAACACCCCTAACGCTTATCCCAACCCTAACCCTAATCTCAACCCTAACCCTAATTCCAACCCTAACCCTAATTCCAACCCTAAACCTAATTCCAACCCTTACCCTAGTTCTAACCCTAACCCTAGTTCTAACCCTAAGGCTGGGTTCATATTGCGTTTTACCAGCCCGTTCAACACGTAGCGTTGACGGGCTGGTAACGGTATAGCATAACGCGATCGCGTTATGCTATACCCGCTAGTGCAGAGGAATCAGCGATGATTCATCTGTGCTAGCGGTGATGGAGCCCAGACGCTGCAGCCTGCGTCCAAGGCTCCGTCACTGAATGACGACATGTCGCGAACGCATGCCGCTTCATGGCATGTGTTGCGATGCGCACACAAATGGGGTGAATGGCAGCGTTAACGGACTGCGTTACACCGCGTTATACCGCGGTGAAAGGCAGTCCATCTAACAGACTGCCATAATGCAATATGAACCCAGCCTGACCCTAAGGCCCCGTGCACACGTTGCGGATTCACTTGCGGATTTTTCTAAAATCCGCAGGTAAAACGACCTGCCTTTTACCTGCATATTTAGCGCGGATTTGCTGCGGTTTTTCTCTGCGTTTTTACGCCTATAATGGAATAGGTGTAAAATCGCTGCGGAATCCGCACAAAGAATTGACATGCTGCGGATTTAAAACCGCAGCAAATCTGCGCTGAAAAATCTGCAGCATGTGCACAGTGTTTTTTTTTACCATTTATTTGCATTGTACTGTACATGGTTTCTGGATCTGCTGTGAATCCGCAGCGCCAAATCCGCTGTGGATCCGCAGCGAAATCAGCTGCGGATCAGCAGCGAAATCAGCTGCGGATTAGCAGCGATATCCGCTGCGGATCAGCAGCGAAATCAGCTGCGGATCAGCAGCGAAATCAGCTGCAGATCAGCAGCGAAATCAGCTGCGGATCAGCAGCGAAATCTGCTGCTGATCCGCAGCTGATTTCGCTGCTGATCTGCTGCTGATTTCGCTGCTGATTCGCTGCTGATTTCGCTGCTGATCCGCAGCGAAATCAGCAGCGGATCAGCAGCGAATCAGCAGCGAAATCAGCTGCGGATCAGCAGCGAAATCCGCTGCGGATCAGCAGCGAAATCCGCTGCGGATCAGCAGCGAAATCCGCTGCGGATCAGCAGCGAAATCAGCTGCGGATCAGCAGCGAAATCCGCTGCTGATCCGCAGCTGATTTCGCTGCTGATCTGCTGCTGATTTCGCTGCTGATTCGCTGCTGATTTCGCTGCTGATCCGCAGCGAAATCAGCAGCGGATCAGCAGCGGATCAGCAGCGAAATCAGCTGCGGATCAGCAGCGAAATCCGCTGCGGATCAGCAGCGAAATCAGCTGCGGATCAGCAGCGAAATCCGCTGCGGATCAGCAGCGAAATCCGCTGCGGATCAGCAGCGAAATCAGCTGCGATCAGCAGCGAAATCAGCTGCGGATCCGCAGCAAAATCCGCAACGTGTGCACAGGGCCTAATAGGAAAAAAAAAAATTCTTTATTATTTATCCCTACCTATGACAGGGGGGGTTCACTTACTTTTTTTTATTTTGATCACTGTGACAGTTTATCACAGTGATCAAAATAAATTTTTTGACTATGCAGGGCGCACTGCGCATGCGCCGGCCGGCGGGCGCACTGCGCATGCGCCCGCCATTTTCCAAGATGGCGGCGCCCATGAAGAATCCCGGGCAGCCGCCGGGAAGGATCCAGGGACATTGGTGGACCGGGAGAGGTGAGTATGGGGGTCGGAAGTGAGGGGGGGGGAATCGGAAGGTGGGGGCAGCGGAGGCCAGGACGAGGGGAGCTTTTAGTGACGGCGGTGACTGATCGCTGCCATCTTTCGGTGGCGGCGGCCGATCGCCGCCATGAATCCGTGTGGGGGGGTCAGGGCTCGGTGTCCAGCCATGGCAGATGCTATTGCAGCATCGGCCATGGCTGGATTGTAATATTTCACCAATTATATTGGTGAAATATTACAGATTGCTCTGATTGGCTGTTTCACTTTTAACAGCCAATCAGAGCGATCGTGGCCACGGGGGGGTTAAGCCAACCCCCCTGTGGTGAAGCACAAAGGGTCCTGTGCCGGCGGGTCGGGTGACCTTTCAGTGACCCCGGTCACCCGGCCCGCAGGGACGCGATCCTTTCATGACGCCACATAGGCGTCATGGGTCGGATTGGCACTGACTTTCATGACGCCTACGTGGCGTCATGGGTCGGGAAGGGGTTAACCTGTGAAAGGTCTGAGCCATTACTGATTAGTGTTTAAAACATTGCAAAAAAGGTTTAGTTCAATGACATATTAGCTTAGGGTAGTGTGTTATTATTCCTTTGCACTCAGAAATATGTCTATTTCAAATGATGCGTTGTTGTGGTTGGCATGGCTTGTGTCACATTGCTTTGGAGTTCGCCAACATATGCTTGATGAGGAACCAAGCCAGGAAAAAAGGCTATGGGTTCACTCTATACTATTACTCCATGGGGCACATGGCCATTTTAAAAAATTGTATCTTGAACTTCGCCAATACCCGTTGAAGTTTGTGGCTTTTTGTCGTCTTTCCATTCCTGGATTTGACAGAATTCTTGAGTTTTTGCGTCCTTACCTTCTCAGACAAGACACCTGCATGCGACTAAACATTTCTCCTGAGGAGCGTTTGCTAGTAACCTTGAGGTAAGTTTTTTACTAACACATTTTGGTCCTGCTTTAACATTATATTGTGTAATGTTTAACTTCATTTGGTTAGGCAATAAACATTATTTAAACTGTGTGAGACAGTGAAGGGGTATGTATTGGATGGGATGTACATCTCGTCCAGGTACTTAGCTGACTGGCATAAGGGAAATGTATGGCTTTGTAAACCTAGTGGTGGAGCAAGTTCACTACACCCTCCATTCAGTACAGGCTTGAAGTTCAAACCTGAGGCCACTCAGGTTCTAATTAGGCAGCCAGAAGTGTTATGATTTGGTAGCTGAGGAGAGCAGGCAAAAAAGGAAATACACCAGAGCAGTTGGAAACTATGAGATTGCAGTACCCTGACTAACCACCACAACTAGAGGCAGCCGTGGAGCGTTCCTACGTTGGTCCTAGACGCCTCGTCACAGCCTGAGAAACTAACTACACCTAAAGATAGAAAGAGGAAAGCTATCTGCCCCGGAGCAGATCCCCAAAGAACATAGAAAGCCCCCAAACATGTAATGGCGGTTAGACAAGAAGAAATACTGACACAGACAGAAAATAGTATGAGCAAACGTTGGGGCCCAAA
This sequence comes from Oophaga sylvatica, assembly GCA_033576555.1. Taxonomy (NCBI): domain Eukaryota; kingdom Metazoa; phylum Chordata; class Amphibia; order Anura; family Dendrobatidae; genus Oophaga; species Oophaga sylvatica. The sequence continues at coordinate 6,298 of JARQOD010008606.1, forward strand.
CTTACTAAATAGAAAAGGATAGGAAGGGCACTTACTGCAATCCCAAAAAACCCTGAAAAGCACCAACTCTACTAATTTCAAAAACACCTGAGATCACACGACCTCTACCACCTAAATTAGTTCTCTGGTGTAACCAAAAACAAAACAGCAGCCACTGAAAAAACTGGAAAAAGCAAATGTACAAACATCAGTGGCTGAACTGAACTGAGAGGCAAAAGCCCCCAGAGGGGACCCTGAAGGCCCCCACAGAAGTGCAGGACAAAATGCAAAAATCAAGCACAAAAACAAAAAGAAGAAAATGTCTTATCTGTTAGCAGGAGATTCAGACACGACACAGCAGGCTACCAAGGAAACAGGAATCAAGGATTGAGACCAGAACAATTGATCACCGGCAACCCTGATGGGAAGGTGACTCCCTTATATAAGACCAGTCAGTAACACCCGATTCCCAATTACTCACAATCTTCACTGGACAGTCCAGTACCGTTTGTAACCACCAGAGGGAGCTTCTGCTCAGAACTCATTTCCAGCCTATTCACAACAGTACCCCCCCCCCTTGAGGAGGGGTCACCGAACCCTCATTTGAGCAACCAGGTCGGTCAGGATGAGTTCTATGATACGCACGGATGAGTCTCCTAGCATGGATGTCCGAAGCAAACACCCAAGAATTGTCTTCCTGACCATAACCTAACCAAAACAGGGTCAGGAGGCACAGTAGTAGGAACCACTGGCTCAACAAACCTCTTCAACAAGGACTTGTGGAACACGTTATGGATCTTAAATGTCCCTGGAAGAAGCAAACGAAAAGAAACAGGGTTAAGAATCTCCATGATCTTATAAGGTCCAATGAACCTAGGCTTAAATTTAGGAGATGCCACTCTCATAGGAATATTTCTTGAGGACAACCAGACCAAGTCCCCCACTTAAAACCGAGGACCATCAGTCCTATGCCGGTTAGCAAACCGCTGGGCCCTCTCCTGAGAGAGGGACAACCTCTCCACTACCTGGTCCCAAATCTGTTGCATACGCTCCACAACAGAGTCAACACCCGGGCAGACAGAAGCCTCCGTCTGTCCAGAAGAAAATCGAGGGTGAAACCCAGAATTACAGAAAAATGGAGACATCAAAGTGGCAGAGCTAGCCCTATTATTAAGAGCAAACTCAGCCAAAGGTAAAAAAGAGACCCAGTCATCCTGATCAGCAGACACAAAGCATCTTAGATAAGTCTACAATGTCTGGTTTGTTCTCTCAGTTTGACCATTGGTCTGAGGATGAAACGCCGAGGAGAAAGACAATTGAACACCAATTTTAGAACAAAAGGTCCTCCAAAATCTGGAAACAAACTGGACTCCTCTGTCAGACACAATGTTCTCAGGAATGCCGTGTAAACGAACCACGTGCTGAAGGAACAAAGGCACCAATTCAGAGGAGGAAGGCAACTTAGGTAATGGCACAAGATGTATCATCTTGGAAAACCTATCGCAAATCACCCAGATGACGGTCATTCTCTGAGAAACAGGGAGGTCGGAAATGAAATCCATAGAGATATGGGTCCATGGTCTCTTGAGCACCGGTAATGGCATCAACAAACCACTAGAACGAGAGCAAGGCTTGGAGCGAGTGCAAGTCCCGCAGGACTGCACAAACTCCCTGACATCACGAGACAAGGTAGGCCACCAAAAGGACCGACCAACCAAGTCCCTGGTACCAAAAATTCCGGGATGACCGGCCAACGCGGAACAATGAATCTCAGACATCACACTCTTTTTCCACTGGTCCGGGACAAACAATTTCCCAACAGGGCAGCGCTCGGGCTTATCTTCCTGGCACCCCTCCAGAGCCAGTCTCAAATTGGGCGAGATGGCGGAAAGAACTACACCCTCTTTCAAAATAACAGAAGGATCAGATAACTCAGGAGAGTCCGCCAGGAAACTCCTCGAGAGGGCATCCGCCTTAACATTTTTAGTGCCAGGAAGAAATGAAACCACAAAATTAAAACGTGTGAAAAACAAGGCCCACCTGGCCTGTCTAGGATTAAGTCGCTTGGCAGATTCCAGATAAACTAGATTCTTATGGTCAGTAAGGACCACCACCTGATGTTTGGCTCCCTCCAGCCAATGTCTCCACTCTTCAAAAGCCCACTTCATGGCTAATAACTCCCGATTACCCACGTCATAATTACGTTCAGTGGGAGAAAATTTTCGAGAGAAAAAGGCACAAGGGTTACTTTTAGAGGTCTCTGGATCTCTTTGGGACAAAACGGCACCTGCCCCAATTTCAGAGGCATCAACCTCCACCTGAAATGGTAGAGAAACATCAGGCTGCCGTAGAACAGGAGCAGAAGTGAATCTCTGCTTAAGTTCCTGAAATGCAGAGACTGCCTCAGGAGGCCAATTCACCACATCAGAACCCTTCTTAGTCAAATCAGTTAATGGTTTAACAATAACAGAGAAATTACCAATAAATTTACGATAAAAATTGGCAAAACCCAAAAATCTTTGAAGAGCCTTTAAAGAAGTAGGTTGGACCCAATCACAGATAGCCTGAACTTTGACCGGGTCCATTTCAATAACAGATGGGGACAAAATGAAACCCAGAAATGAGATCCTCTGAACGCCAAAAAGACACTTTGATCCCTTCACATACAGAGCATTCTCTCTCAAAATCTGGAACACAGTCCGAACATGTTTTACATGAGAGTCCCAGTCATTGGAAAAAATCAAGATATCATCCAAATAAACAATCAGAAATTTATCCACAAAATCCCTGAAAATGTCATTCATGAAGGACTGGAAGACAGAAGGAGCATTAGTGAGCCCAAAGGGCATCACAAGGTACTCAAAATGCCCTTCAGGGGTATTAAATGCCGTCTTCCATTCATCCCCGTGCTTAATGCGAATAAGGTTATATGCCCCCCTGAGGTCAAGCTTGGTAAACCAAGTAGCGTTTTTCACCCTGGAAAACAGATCAGAGATCAAGGGTAACGGATATTGATATTTCACAGTAATATTGTTCAAGAGACGATAATCAATACACGGCCTTAATGAACCATCCTTTTTGGCCACAAAGAAAAAACCGGCACCTAAGGGTGAAGAGGATGGTCTGATATGACCCTTCTCCAATGACTCCTTGATATAAGACCGCATAGCGTCATGTTCAGGTACAGACAAGTCAAAAAGGCGACCTTTAGGGAATTTACTACCAGGCACTAATTCAATAGCGCAGTCATAGCTCCTATGGGGAGGTAAGGATGCAGATTTACTTTCGCTAAACACATCAGAAAAATCAATCAAAAAGTCAGGAACATCCTGAGCCTGGGAGGAGGCAGAAAAAACAGGAGTGTTGGTATTAACACATTGACAGCCCCAACTGGTAACAGACACAGATTTCCAATCCAAAACAGGATTATGAGACTGTAACCAAGGGAAACCCAGTACGATAATGTCATGCAGATTATACAGAACCAAAAATTTGCAACTCTCCTGATGATCAGGTTCTACCCTCATTATCACCTGAGTAGAGAACTGAGGTTTATTCTCAGCCAAAGGGGTAGAATCGATCCCCAGTAGGGGAATAGACTTCCGTAGGGTATCAAGGGAAACCCACAACGTTTAGCAAAATCAAAATCCATCAGGTTAATAGCTGCTCCAGAATCAACAAAAGCCTGAGCAGAAAATGAGGACAGAGAGCATATCAGGGTAGCAGTTAACAAAAACTTAGTCTGAACACTACCCAAGACAACTGAGCGAGCAAAACGTCTTCCCCGCTTAGGGCAGACAGAAATAGCATGAGAGGCATCACCACAGTAGAAACATAACCCATTGCGCTTTCGAAATTCATGATGCTGTGCCCCAGAAACCACTCTATCACACTGCATGGATTCAGAAGCAGGTTCACAAGGCAACATTATTCCACGCATACCTTTCCGCTCACGCAAACGTCTGTCAATTTGAATCGCTAATGACATAGAATCATTGAGACCAGAGGGAACAGGGAATCCCACCATAACATCCTTTACATTATCTGACAGTCCCTTCCGAAAAAGAGCTGCCAAAGCGTCGTCATTCCATTTGGTCAGGACTGCCCACCTACGGAATCTCTGACAGTATAACTCAGCGTCCTCAAGCCCCTGACTTAATGCCAACAAAGTTTTTTCAGCTTGATCAGTGACATTAGGCTCATCGTACAATAACCCCAAAGCCTGAAAAAATGCATCAACATCACTCAAAACAGGATCCCCAGGTGTCAGGGAAAAAGCCCAATCCTGAGGGTCGCCGCGCAGGAGAGAGATGACAATTTGAACCTGCTACGCTGCGTTCCCTGAGGACTTAGATTTTAAGGCAAAAAACAATTTACAGTTATTTTTGAAATTCAGAAACTTAGCTCGATCCCCTAAAAACAAATCTGGCATGGGAATCCTAGGTTCCACAACAGGCAACCTAGCAAGATAGGTAGCAATACTCCGAACTTCAGTGGCAAGCTGATCCACACGGCCAGACAACTGTGCAAACTCCATTGAGAGAAAAAAAAAATCCTCCTCAGCGCCCAGAGATACAGAGGGGAAAAAAAAATGCAACAAACAGAAAAAAAAAAAATCTCTGACAACTCTGACAACTCTGACAACTTTTTTCTTTCACAATATTTTTCCCTTCTGTGAGTACCATATAATTTTCAGTTTTGGCCGGTGATACTGTTATGATTTGGTAGCTGAGGAGAGCAGGCAAAAAAGGAAATACACCAGAGCAGTTGGAAACTATGAGATTGCAGTACCCTGACTAACCACCACAACTAGAGGCAGCCGTGGAGCGTTCCTACGTTGGTCCTAGACGCCTCGTCACAGCCTGAGAAACTAACTACACCTAAAGATAGAAAGAGGATAGCTATCTGCCCCGGAGCAGATCCCCAAAGAACATAGAAAGCCCCCAAACATGTAATGGCGGTTAGACAAGAAGAAATACTGACACAGAAAGAAAATAGTATGAGCAAACGTTGGGGCCCAAACTTACTAAATAGAAAAGGATAGGAAGGGCACTTACTGCAATCCCAAAAAACCCTGAAAAGCACCAACTCTACTAATTTCAAAAACACCTGAGATCACACGACCTCTACCACCTAAATTAGTTCTCTGGTGTAACCAAAAACTAAACAGTAGCCACTGAAAAAACTGGAAAAAGCAAATGTACAAACATCAGTGGCTGAACTGAACTGAGAGGCAAAAGCCCCCAGAGGGGACCCTGAAGGCCCCCACAGAAGTGCAGGACAAAATGCAAAAATCAAGCACAAAAACAAAAAGAAGAAAATGTCTTATCTGTTAGCAGGAGATTCAGACACGACACAGCAGGCTATCAAGGAAACAGGAATCAAGGATTGAGACCAGAACAATTGATCACTGGCAACCCTGATGGGAAGGTGACTCCTTATATAAGACCAGTCAGTAACACCTGATTCCCAATCCTCACAATCTTCACTGGACAGTCCAGTACCGTTTGTAACCACCAGAGGGAGCTTCTGCTCAGAACTCATTTCCAGCCTATTCACAACACAGAAGTAGGTGGTTGAGAACACAGACATGGAGCTCTCAGTCTGGATGTGACTCCAGACACTGCAGGAGTCTCCGGGAAACCACACGCTGGTAAATACTGAGTATATGTGTTGTGTTGGGCCAGGCTGGTAGAGTCTGGGCCCTGATAGTGAGGAAACTATCTGTGTTTAGTGAGTAGCCGGACAGGCTCAGGATTTTGGTTTATGAGTTGGTTTTGCTCATGTTTGTTTGCTGTGGACTTACAATAAAGCTGGTTGCGGCCATTTTGTACCAGAATTGCTGTCTGTGATTGAACTGTTTTGATGCCACTCCGTCTACCCGAGACGGCGATCCCAGAGCTATATCCCCTGAAAAGCTTACAACTGCCATACATTACTTTGTTTACCATTGTCCTACTACAGGCCAAAACAATATTTGAATAATGGATATTACTTATTCCAATTAAAATAATAGTATTCCCCTCACCCAAACTAGTAACATGCACAATTTGTGAGCTGTATATTATAACTTAGACCTGTGTGCTTCCTTCATGGCTGTTGTTGAGATTTGACACAACATAAATATTATGTTTACATGTGTTGTATGAGCTTCACTATGTTATTTTTGTTTTGAATTCCATCATGGTATGTTAAAATTGTGTATGATTACACAGCTAAACTATGGTTTTGTGTACAGATTCCTGGCTACTGGCAATTCATATTCTTCCCTCCATTTTGAGTTCCTCCTTGGAACGTCAACCATAACCGGGTTTGTGCGCTCAACCTGTGATCTCATTTGGGACAAGCTGAAGAGCTGACTAATGCCACAGCCAAGCATAAAAGACTGGTTGAGGATTGCCCAGGGGTTCATGGAAGCCACAGAGTTCCCAAATTCCATTGGTGCCCTGGATGGTAAACACATTCGTGTTAAGAAGCCAGGAAAATCAGGGTCTCATTACTTTAATTTCAAAAAATATTTTTCAGTAGTGCTGCTGGCTGTAGCTGACACCAACTACTCTTTTATAATTGATGACATTGGGGCATATGGGAGTGCCTCTGATGCTCGCACCTTTAGAGCTTCCAAATTAGCTAGGTGACTTGCTGAGACTAATTTAAATGTTTCCCAACCATGTGTGCTTCCCGGAGCCTCGTACACAAATGCACCATTTATTATGGTTGCTGATGAGGGTTTTGCACTGTCAAGGCATGTTCTTCGGCCCTTTCCACGTCGACGTTTGGACATCCGTAGGCAAATTTTTAACATGCGACTGATGAGAGTCGGGCGATTGGTTGAATGTGCTTTTGGGATCTTTACTAGTAAATGGCAGAACTTTGAAACACAAACCCAGATGCATCCAGACAATGTCCAGGCAGTCATAAAGGCTGCCGTTATTTTGCATAATTTTTGTAGAAATCAAGAACCATCCTTTGATGATTTTGATGATGAGAGAGTGTTAAATGTGCCATTACCGGAGGAAACTCACCGTGCTCCACAAGTTCAACAATCTGGCCTTCAAGTCAGGAATATTTTTGCGGATTATTGTATAACAGCAGAGGGTAGTGTGCCATGGCAAATGGACATGATCAACTAATGATAAATTTACATATATATTAATTATCCAAAGTGTATGGATTTTTTCTTTGTTTAATTTTAATTATAATTTGGCTAGGGACTCGCAAGACAATGAGGACCCATGACGTGGGTTGCGAGCTTACATTTGATGTGGGTAACAGATACATGGCCTTCTCAAAGGCTTATTGTTCCCCATACCAAATCACTAATACCTCACTATTTGTTTTCTTCCTCTTTGGTTGTGCTAATGCTTTCTTTTAGTACAGTATGTTTTTGCGGAAATAAACAATGTGTATGAGAGGCCGAAGCATTTTGTGTGCTTTTGAAGGAGAGTGTGACACATGACCATCAGCTTGCCCATACATACTGACATGGAAACTTCTAATTGACCTGCAATTGTACCAAAATCAATAGTTGACCACACTTGCGGCTGTGAGGGGGGTTCAGCTTCATTGATGTCATCGCTAGTAGTGTTGAGCGATACTGCTCGATATCTAAAAATATCGTATCGAAATGGTATCGCCGATATCACTAAATATCGTCGATATCCGATTCCAATACCGGAAGTCCAATGTAAGTCTATGGGAACCAAATATCGACATTAAAAAAAACCATTCTTGCCTTGTTGGTTAATTGTACATGAAGGAAAACAACAAAGACTAATGTAGAATGTATTGGGGGAGGTTGAGGAGACAATAAAGGCATACATGTTTAACCCAATGCATTGGAATAGCATTAATATATTTTTTTTTGGAAATACGTTTGGATTGATAACAAATTGACAATGTTGTTAACCTTTTTTCTATTTTGGCAAATATGTATGTTTCACAACTTCCATGCTCTTCACCTTTTTAACTTTTGCCAGTGCCACACTTTCTCCTTCATAATCTTCAGCAGCATCATCTTTCTCATCAAATTATTCTTCATCTTCACCTTCTTAATCTTCTTCTTAAACTTCTTGCTATTCATGTTTTTGTTTACATTACTCATATTGTTATTATTAAACTAATTAATCTTCTTCATATTCAAATTCTTCATCTTCTTCCTCTTCATCTTCTTCATCATATTCTTATTTGTGACAGAGATTCCTGTACTTGTAATCTGTAAAAGTATGAATTGTTCATCCTTCCGTTCTTGCTGTCACAAAAGATTTAAATTACAACAGTATTTGTCCGTGTTCAGTTTAGCCTGCAGCAGCAGCAGGCATTTTCCAGGGGCACCACGAGGAGGAACGGACTCACCCCCATACACTGCTTAGTCTTCTTCTGCTTAGAATTTAGAGCATATATTTTGCTCTTCATTTTGGTCTTATACTTCATGTTCTTCTGCTTTTTGATCTTTTGCTTATTGTTCTTCTGTCTCTTGTTCTGTATCTTGTAGTTTGTCTTAACCTTCTTTGTCCTGTTGGTGATCTTCTTCTGGGTAATCTTTTATTTTTTCTTTGTGATGGTGTTCAGGCTGGTTGGCTTCATGCTCGTCGTCCTTGTTGTCGTCATCTTCTTCTGGGTGGTCTTTAAGGTCGTCTAATTTCCGAGAAACAGCTGACGTTACTGGAACCCTGACGGGTATCAGATGGAGCAAGAGACAATGGAAGTAACGAGGACCAGCTGACTGTGCTGGAACCCGGACGGGTAGCAGAAGGAAAAGAGGCAATGTCACAACCGAGTACCAGCTGACGTTACTGTGACACGGTTACTAAGCAGGAGGTACCTGTGCTCCAAAGCACTACCAAGGACCAGCAGACGTTGCTGGAACTGGATACGGAGATGGAGGCACCTAGGCCAAAAGCACTGGGGAGAACCACTTGACGGTACTGGACCCCGGACGGGTAGCAGAAGGAAAAGAGGCAATGTCACAACCGAGTACCAGCTGACGTTACTGTGACACGGTTACTAATCAGGAGGTACCTGTGCTCCAAAGCATTACCAAGGACCAGCAGACGTTGCTGGAACTCGGATACGGAGATGGAGGCACCTAGGCCAAAAGCACTGGGGAGAACCACTTGACGGTACTGGACCCCGGACGGGTAGCAGAAGGAAAAGAGGCAATGTCACAACCGAGTACCAGCTGACGTTACTGTGACACGGTTACTAAGCAGGAGGTACCTGTGCTCCAAAGCACTACCAAGGACCAGCAGACGTTGCTGGAACTCGGATACGGAGATGGAGGCACCTAGGCCAAAGGCACTGGGGAGAACCACTTGACGGTACTGGACCCCGGACGGGTAGCAGAAGGAAAAGAGGCAATGTCACAACCGAGTACCAGCTGACGTTACTGTGACACGGTTACTAAGCAGGAGGTACCTGTGCTCCAAAGCACTACCAAGGACCAGCAGACGTTGCTGGAACTCGGATACGGAGATGGAGGCACCTAGGCCAAAAGCACTGGGGAGAACCACTTGACGGTACTGGACCCCGGACGGGTAGCAGAAGGAAAAGAGGCAATGTCACAACCGAGTACCAGCTGACGTTACTGTGACACGGTTACTAAGCAGGAGGTACCTGTGCTCCAAAGCACTACCAAGGACCAGCAGACGTTGCTGGAACTCGGATACGGAGATGGAGGCACCTAGGCCAAAGGCACTGGGGAGAACCACTTGACGGTACTGGACTCCGGACGGGTAGCAGAAGGAAAAGAGGCAATGTCACAACCGAGTACCAGCTGACGTTACTGTGACACGGTTACTAAGCAGGAGGTACCTGTGCTCCAAAGCACTACCAAGGACCAGCAGACGTTGCTGGAACTCGGATACGGAGATGGAGGCACCTAGGCCAAAAGCACTGGGGAGAACCACTTGACGGTACTGGACTCCGGACGGGTAGCAGAAGGAAAAGAGGCAATGTCACAACCGAGTACCAGCTGACGTTACTGTGACACGGTTACTAAGCAGGAGGTACCTGTGCTCCAAAGCACTACCAAGGACCAGCAGACGTTGCTGGAACTCGGATACGGAGATGGAGGCACCTAGGCCAAAGGCACTGGGGAGAACCACTTGACGGTACTGGACCCCGGACGGGTAGAAGAACGCACCCATGAAAATGTAAGTTGACAGGACGCAAGCCGTCCGCAGTTACCGAATCACACAGTCCTACAGTGGGTGCTTATCCTATTGTCACAATGGAAACCGCCTTTATTTACATATCCCACAGCACACATAGGAATCACCTAAACTGCAGGCACCATAGAGTCGGCTAACCCGAATGCAACACGACAGCACAACTTATTGGAGGATAATTGACGTTCACACTGCCAGGAAACAGCTGTCGTGCTGTAACCAGGCTGGCCAGGAGTCAGTACCCCTGCCAATTACTTACGAGCAACAAATGGCGGTGTTGTAGCCCAGGGAGTAGAGTTCAGGTGGTAGAAAGATGAACATAACAGGAGACATGGAAAACGTTGCCAACCAGTTATTTAATCTGAAAACGGACAGGCAAATTCAGGTGAGATCCATGCCTTGTTCATTTTCAGAAAAGTAAGCCGGTCTACATTCTCTGAGGATAGTCGCATGCGACGGTCTGTTACTACACCACCTGCAGCACTAAAGACACGCTCAGATAATACACTGGCAGCAGGGCAAGCCAGCACCTCCAATGCATACTGGCTAAGCTCTGGCCATGTATCCAACTTAGAGACCCAAAATTTGAAAGGGGAAGAGGCATCTGGGAGTACACTTAGAGGGAAAGCCAAGTAGTCTGTCACCATCTTACGGAAACGTTTCTTCCTGGTGATTGGAGCCGTCTCGGATGGTGTAGACCTTTCTGGCGCTGTCACAAAACTTTGCCACTTTTGTAACATACAGTTCTTGCCCTGTGCAAAGGCGCTGCTTCTGCTCCCTCTTGTTGTAGAGGTGTCTACACTGCCTCGACGCACAGAGCTGCTTTGTAAAGCAGTAGCAGCAGCAGCAGGTCTCTCGGCTGGAATGTACAACAGTATGGATTGCACCAGTGTGTCTTGGTACTCCTGCATTTTACGGTCCCGGTTCACCGGTGTGATGAGGGTTTGCAAGTTGTCCCAGTAGCGAGGGTCTAGGAGGGTGTACACCCAATAATCTGACGTGCTGAGAATGTGGGCAATGCGGCGGTCGTTTCTCAGGCACTGAAGCATGAAATCAACCATGTGCTGCAGACTCCCAACTGGCCAACAAAGGCTGTCCTCTGGAAGAGGCGTCATCTCTGTCTCCTCTGCATCACCCCACCCTCGCTCTACATACTGACTACAGCGTTGTGTACCTCTGAGGGATTTCTTCCTCCTCCATTGACTCCTCCTCCTCCTCATCCTCCTCACAAAGTGAGCCCTGCCCAGCCCTTTGTGAGGAACCACGTTGCGCTGACTGTCCTGAAGGTAATTGAATTTGTGACTCCTCATCCTCCACCTCTTCCAAAACCTCTTCCTTTAGTGCTTTCAGTGATTTCTGAAGCAGGCAGATAAGGGGGACAGTCATGCTGACTAGTGCATCATCTGCACTCGCCATCCGCGTTGAGACATCAAACGCACACAAAACGTCGCAGATGTCCTTCATAGAGGCCCACTCAGTAGTGGTGAAGTGTGAACGGCGCAAATTGCGAGTTGATTGCTCCTGTTGCAGCTGATACTCCATTACTGCTGGCTGCTGCTCACACAACCGCTCCAACATATGTAACGTAGAATTCCACCTGGTGGGTACGTCACATATGATGCGATGTTCAGGAAGGCGAAATCTGACTTGCAGAGCTGCAATGCGCGATCTGGCCATGCTGGAACGTCGCAAGTGAGCGCACTCTAGGCGGACCTTGTGCAGCAGTGCATCAAGATCCGGATAGTCCCTCAAAAAACTCTGCACGACCAAGTTGAGCACATGTGCCAGACATGGTATGTGAGTGAGGTTGCCAAGGCCCAGAGCTGCCACCAGATTTCGGCCATTGTCACACACTACCAAGCCTGGCTGGAGATTAGCTGACAAAAACCACACGTCGCTCTCCTGCTTGATGGCATCCCAGAGCTCCTGCGCTGTGTGGCTTCGATTCCCCATGGGAATTAATTTCAGGACGGCCTGTTGACGTTTGGCCACGGCTGTGCTCATATCGGTCGCAACAGGTAAGCGTTCACGGGTCCATGTGGAGGTATACCGTGACGGCTCGTGCAGGGATGATTCTGAGGAACTGGAGTAGGAGGAGGAATCAATGTGCACAGACTGGATTCCTGCAATCCTTGGAGTTGGCAGAACACGTACAGCGCCACTGGCAAGATCTGTACCCGGCTCCACAACATTGACCCAATGGGCAGTGAGGGAAAGGTATCGTCCCTGGCCATGGGTACTGGTCCACGCATTGGTGGTCAGGTGGACCCTGCTACTGACGGCGTTTAGTAGCGCATGTTTAATGTTTCCCTCGACATGTTTTTGCAGAGCAGGGACAGCTTGCCTGCTGAAATAAAATCGGCTTGGCACATTATATTGTGGGACTGCCAATGCCATAAAGTTCCTGAAACTGTCAGTCTCCACCAGCCTGAATGACAGCATTTCAAGGGACAGGAGTTTTGCAAGGCCAGCATTCAGAGCCTGTGCTCGTGGATGGTTTGCCGAGTATGGCCGTCTTTTATCCCATGCCTGTGTTACCGATGGCTGTTTTTTGTTCTGGGAGTGTGACGATGCCTGTGAACTTGCTGCAGTGGGTGGAATAACAGTTTGTCTATGGACAACAGTGACCGAGGTTCTTCCATGGAGATCCTGTGAGGAAGCCGAACCAGGTGTGTGAGAGCTGGAGGTAGAGGCTCGAACATGACCTAAAGATGTAGGTGCTGCTGTAGGTTGGCCTACATCTCCAGTGTGTCTTTGTAACTCAGCTACGTGCTTTGTCCGTACATGTTTCCACATATTTGTGGTATTCAGGTTCCTGATATTTTTACCTCTTTTAACTTTTTGCTTACACAGCTTGCATTGAACATAGCAAATATCAGATACAAGTCTGTCAAAAAAGGACCACGCAGTGCAAGTCATGGGAGCGCCAATTTTGACATTTTTAAGAGAACTGCTCCCAACAGGTGCCAAACTGGAGGCTACAGGCAAGCGAGTCTGCAGCCTACCTCTCCCTCCTCTTTGTACCGTTGGGACAATCTCTTCCTCAGAGCTGCTCCCACCACCTTCCTGTTGCTCACGCCATGTTGGGTCTCGGACTTCATCATCTCCACTACCCTCTTCCAACACCTGCTGCTGTTGGATGGTCTGGGCAGCACCATGCTCCACAAAACCTGGCACCTGAGTCTCATCATCATCATAAGATGCGTTCTGCGGTGTGCTGTCCATCGGCACTGGCTCACCCGCCTCTTCAGATTGAGAGAGACACAGCTGTTGCGCATCACTGCATACTCCCTCTTCTTCAAATTGCAGAATGCTGCTTGCCTGTGCCCGTGTTTGCGAGCCAACAGATTCTGAGAACAGAAGCAGAGACTCAGCTGGCTCCTGTACAGAACTCTCTGACTGCCTGGGCAATTTGACAGGCGGTGAACAGACAGATGGTTGCTCAACAGTGTTGTGTTCCTGAGAGGAGGTGGAAGGAATTTAAGTCGATGCATTGGCTGCCATACAACCAACAACGGCTTCAATTTGTTCTTCCCGCAGCAGGGGGGCACGCCGAGCTCCTACCAAAGTGCGCATAAAGGAACGCTCACGGGGAAAACTAGTGGATGCTGTGTCACTGAGGGCGGCAGCAGCCACAGAATCCCCAGTCCTCTCCCTGCTGAAACTCCACGGCCACGACCACGTGCCTTACTCACTGACTTGTTCATCTTGGTAGATTGAGAAAGAAAGTCAGAAAAGTTATAAGGCCTAAGTGTGGTTATTACGCAGAGACTGAAGTGAACACTGAAACACAACTGTTCACAATCTGTGAAAGGCTACTCCTTTGTCTACTTCTATAGTGTTTGCAACCAATGTATTGGATACGGATGGAAGCGCGTCACACTAATAGATTATATTTTAAATGGAATGGAGCAGAACCAATTGGAGATAAATGAAAAGGATGAGCCACTGAGACACGCTCAGCAGAGTACAAGCAGCAGTGCTTGAACAAGTAACTGGAGCGTGATGTGTACTCAAAAAATAAAAAACACAGACTGAAGTGAACACTGAAACACAACTGTTCACAATCTGTGAAAGGCTACTCCTTTGTCTACTTCTATAGTGTTTGCAACCAATGTATTGGATACGGATGGAAGCGCGTCACACTAATAGATTATATTTTAAATGGAATGGAGCAGAACCAATTGGAGATAAATGAAAAGGATGAGGCACTGACACACGCTCAGCAGAGTCAAGCAGCAGTGCTTGAACAAGTAACTGGAGCGTGATGTGCACTCAAAAAATAAAAAACACAGACTGAAGTGAACACTGAAACACAACTGTTCACAATCTGTGAAAGGCTACTCCTTTGTCTACTTCTATAGTGTTTGCAACCAATGTATTGGATACGGATGGAAGCGCGTCACACTAATAGATTATATTTTAAATGGAATGGAGCAGAACCAATTGGAGATAAATGAAAAGGATGAGCCACTGAGACACGCTCAGCAGAGTACAAGCAGCAGTGCTTGAACAAGTAACTGGAGCGTGATGTGCACTCAAAAAATAAAAAACACAGACTGAAGTGAACACTGAAACACAACTGTTCACAATCTGTGAAAGGCTACTCCTTTGTCTACTTCTATAGTGTTTGCAACCAATGTATTGGATACGGATGGAAGCGCGTCACACTAATAGTTAAATTGCATGGAGCTGCAAGAATTACACTGAAGGAAAAAAAAAAGAGTCTGTGAGTGACATGTGCAGATGCCTACAGACAGCGTTGCATGCAGAGCAAACTGCAGCGTCACCTGCACTCACACACACCTTGCAGAGCTGTTAAAACAACACTGCAGGCAAAAGGAAGCTTTACACAGCGGTTGGTGCTAGCCTGCCTACAGCACAGTACACTAAATCGCAATCTCTAACTGTCCCTCAGAGTCAGCACAGCAGCGTTCTGTCCCTTACTGAATTCACAGCACAGTGACGCTAAAATGGCGGCGGCGCCTTTTAGGCTAAGTTCACACGTTGCGGAATTGCCGCGGAAATTTCCGCGGCAATCCCGCACTTCTCCCGCAGGAAATACGCACGTTTTTTGTATGCTGATTCCCGCCAGAATAATAGCGTTTTGCAAGCGTAATTAGCTTGCAGAATGCTAGCGTTTTCCTAGCGATCTGTAGCATCGCTTGGAAAACTGATTGACAGGTTGGTCACACGAGTCAAACATAGTGTTTGACAAGTGTGACCAACTTTTTACTATTGATGCCGCCTATGTCGCATCAATAGTAAAAAGATCTAATGTAAAAATAATAAAAAAAATAATAAATAATGATATTCTCACCTTCCCGCGGCCCCCGCAGCCTTCCCGCCTTCAGCGACGCTCCCGGCAACTCCGGTCCCAGGAGTGCTTTGCGACAAATCACACCGATGACGTAGCATCTCGCGAGACCGCTATGCCATCTGGGTGATTCTCGCAAAGGACTCTTGGGACCGGAAGTTGCCGTGAGCGTCGCTGAAGGCGGGAAGGCTGCGGGGGCCGCGGGAAGGCTGCGGGGGCCGCCGGAAGGTGAGAATATCATTATTTTTTATTTTAATTATTGTTTTACCAGGGATATGGTACCCAGGGCCTGGAGGAGAGTCTCCTCTCCTCCAGACCCTGGGTACCACCGCACATGAACCGCTTACATTCCGCAAAATTAATGAACATGTTGCTATTTTTTCCGCGAAGCGTTTTTTTCGCGGAAAAAAACGCAACATGTGGCCAAAACATGCGGAATCAATTAACATGTATAGGATGCTTAATGCTTGCGTTTTTATCGCGTTTTTACCGCGGAAAACGGCGGAAAAACCGCGAAAAAAACGCAATTATTCCTGATCGTGTGCACTTAGCCTGATAGTGCATTCTGACATTTCAGCATCCAATCACAGCCATGCCATTAGTTAACATGACCGCAGCAGTACAGGATGTGCCCACACTTCTTAGGATTCCTCATTGGCTGACTAAAATCACATTGCTTCGCAAAGAATTATGGGAACTTCCGATTCCGGTATTCGATAAGACGAAAATATCGAAACGAAGTATCGAAAGGCCGATACAGCTAATATCGGCCGATATCCGATATTTGCAGTATCGTATCGCTCAACACTAATCGCTAGTCAATAAAAGTGCGCACCGCCATCATCTCATCATTTCCCAGTACTTTACAGTGTGGACAAATGCATCTTAGAACTGTCCTGGTTCTAAACTGGCTTGCCTCAAAATATGGATTAATGCCTGGGACATAACGGTGGCCAGGTATGTAATATTTTTTTTTTTTTTTTTTTATGCGGGGAGGTCGCATTATCCAAGGCCCCTTCCTAGGCAAATCATATCAGGCCACAGCTATCTGCATACCCTTTGCTTGATTTCTAATGTGCTGTAGGGGTACCTCACTTAAGTGTTATAGGTGTTGATCACATGTTAATGGGCAGTAAAGGGTAAATATACAGCTGTGTGCTGATATTATTAGCCTATAAATAGAAAAGACTAAGCACTCATCTGATGATACGAAGAAGATATATTTTAATGGTAGTATATCCAATATAAACGTTTCGGTCAAACCAGACCTTCGTCAGTAACTACATAAATGAAAAAGTGTGTTATATATACATAATATGATATATATACATAATAAAGTATGAAAAAAATGTGTAGTAATCACAAAAGAATATAAATAAAATAAAATGATCATATAGTGGGTCAAAAGATGTATAAACAAATGCAGTGACTACATGCTTAGTAACCTCGTAAATCCCAGTGTTAAAATTGAGTAAACAACACGATTATTAATAGAGAATACTATACCTTTACTATCAAATCTGAAAACAGACTCCTTAGGAAATAGTGCCCGCAGAAAAAATAAACCTAGGAATATAATGTCAGATAAGAGGATAAATCTGACAATATCTCCTAAATAGCACAGAGGAAGTGAAAAAGAACCACACTGAACGAGAGGTTTACTCACTTATGACAGGAGTGACGGTGAGCTGTTGAAGTGAAATTATCAACAGTTATATAGTGGTAAGTGCGGTAATAAAATACTGTCAAAAAAAGGTAGTAATTACCTTATGGCCAATAGGGGCTATGAATGCCTCCTTTATGCGGTATCCACCGCTACAATGGCTGGTGCTATAGGTGGGTAGAGAAGAGAGGAGATATCTGTACATAAAAGTTACCTTAGCTTAAAAAGCAGGATGCTTGCTGGGCTCAAAGGGGTTAACGTTACCTCAGTAAACTGCTGCAGAGATAAGGCTGTCACGTCTTATGTGTCTGATGTCAGGGGATAAAGTAAAAGACCAGCTTCGCGCTGGGTTTTTAAAGGGAAGAGGCGGGACTATACCGGAGCTCATACTGAGTCATTACCGGAAGTGACAAAGCGGAACCAGTATGGAGCCGCGTGTCAGCAGATGCTGTGTTTGCGTTCCACCTAATACATGTGGAGTTTGTTAGTAAACGATTCAACATAGAGCTGTGAGACCATAGCGTTTCTGCTAGTGGATTAATGGAGCATATTTGAGGTATAAAGGGAAATGCCTAATTGAAAGCAAGGTAACTTATGATGACACCCATGGTAGATAGTATGATAGCTTTTTGTGTGGTAGGAGAAAAATAAGAGGTAGAGATATGAGAAGAGAAAAGAGTCAGATACCTTTCGTTAGTGTGAACAAAGCTGCATTTTATTAGTGCCAATCAACATCTAGTCTCAAAGAATAATAGAGGTGACTAATGTAACGTGGATAAGTGATCTTAAGTGGATCCTTAGTATTCCAGAGTGGCAAGAGGGTGGTAATCTGTGAAAGGTCCATAAGATATATCCACAAGACATTTAATATAACCGGCTCTATAAAGGAAAGAGAATATGTTATAATAATGAGTATAAAATGAAGTTGCAATGATTAATAAAAAATCACATTACTAAATGGTACCTAAAGAATGTTCAAGTTTTATATAAAAGCTGACAATTCGTACTCTCTGTTCAAACCCTTAGGACTTAAAGTGTCTAGAGTGTGTATCCAGAACGCCTCTCGTTTCCTCAATTGTAAGATTCTATTACCACCTCTCCTAGATAAAGGGACCTGCTCTATAACTTGGAATCTTAATTGAGAGATGTTATGACCTGTAGATGTAAAATGGTGAGGAATGGGAAGGAGAAGATTCTTGCAGCGTATCGTCGATTTATGTTTGGAGATTCGATCACGGATGGTCTGAGAAGTTTCTCCAACATAAAGGAGGCCGCAGGGGCATTTGATAAGATAAACAACATGTGTGGAATCACATGTAAAGAAATTTTTTATTTTAAAAATCTTGCCCGAATGTGGGTGGGTGAAGGTGTCCCCTTTTATTATGCTATTGCATTGCACGCAATGAAGACATGGGAAGGTACCACATTTTGGAGTTTGTAAAAAACGTTGTTTGGGTATGGATTTGGGACCAAAATCAGCATGTACCAGAGAATCCCGTAAATTGGAAGGCCTCTTATAGCAAGGTAAGAATGGTTCTTTAAATTCTAGAACCTCAGGGTGAGCTGTCGATAGTAGATGCCAATTTTTTCTGATGGATCTGTGAATCACATTAATAACAGGATGAAAGGTATGCACAAAAGGGATGCGTTTCCCTATGTTACTTCTTTGTCCTTTAGGGGAATGTTTGGATTTTTCCAGTAGTGGACGGGGATATCCTCGTGATTCAAATTTATTTGACATTTCTTGGAGACGTTGTTCTAGGGTAATAGTATCAGTGACTATACGTTTGACCCGTTGGAATTGAGATTTAGGTATGGCTTGCTTCATAAAAGGAGGATGTGAGCTCTGGTAATGGAGAAGGCTATTTTTGTCTGTCTCTTTGATATACAGATCAGTGGATAAGGTACCATCAGGGTTTTTAATTACAATTGTATCCAAGAAATTTATTCGCCAAAGATTGTGGTTGATGGTGAATTGGATACCTGGCCATGATACATTAAGCCAATCAAAGAAGGATAGGAGGGATTCTAGAGGGCCTCCCCATATGCAAAAAATATCGTCAATGTATCGTTTCCATGTGATCACATGTTGTCGGAATAGTGTATTGGGGTATATATTCGTTTCTTCAAAATCGGCCATATAGGCATTAGCATAGGGGGGTGCTGCGTTGGAACCCATAGCGGTCCCCCGTATTTGAAGATAAAAATCATCCTGAAAGAGGAAGAAGTTACAAGTAAGTATAACTGTAAGCAGGTCGATACATAGATCTATTTGGTCTGTGTCCATATGTGTACCACTTAATAGTTTTGCAATTGATTGTGTTCCTTCTAAATGGGGGATCGAGGTGTAGAGGTCTTTTACATCTAAGGTAACCAAGATAGAGTCTGGTGGTATGGTATCTAATTGTTGAATGAGTTCGAGGAAGGCCCCAGTGTCCAGAATGAAAGATCTAGTCTGATGAATAATGGGAGTCAATATTTTTTCTAGATAAATAGCTAGAGGTGAAAGAATAGAATTTGTGGAGGCTACTATCGGTCTCCCCGGTGGTTTTTCAAGGTTTTTGTGTACCTTGGGTAAGATGTAGAAGACTGGTATGTTCGGATTTTTGTTATTCAGGAATTCACAGGTCTTTTGGTCCAACACTCCCAAGGAACAATACTTATCTAGGATAGTGTCGATTTTTAGACCAATGTCACGAGTCGGGTTATGTGACAGGGGTTGATAAATCGAGGTGTCATTAAGCTGACGTCTAACTTCCGTCATGTATAGTGATTTATCCATTATTACGAGGGCTCCCCCCTTGTCAGCTGGTTTAATGACAATGGAACTGTCATCTTGTAATGATGATAATGCTTTCCTTTCCTCCAATGACAAATTTGAAGGATGAAAGATTTTACCTTTTTCTATGTCACATTTCAAATTTTGGAAAGTATCATTGATAAAACTGATGAAAGTCTCTACCGCATGCGAGGCTTGTGGAGGACGAAAGTAGCTTTTACTCCGGAGACCCAAGCTCTGAGCTGAAAGTAATTTAGGATTTGATAGAGTAATGGGTTCCGGAGTAATAGGTTTAGAGGAGTAGTAGGCTTTGAGTCTTATATGTCGATAGAACCTCTGTGGAATCACATGTAAAGAAATTTTTTATTTTAAAAATCTTGCCCGAATGTGGGTGGGTGAAGGTGTCCCCTTTTATTATGCTATTGCATTGCACGCAATGAAGACATGGGAAGGTACCACATTTTGGAGTTTGTAAAAAACGTTGTTTGGGTATGGATTTGGGACCAAAATCAGCATGTACCAGAGAATCCCGTAAATTGGAAGGCCTCTTATAGCAAGGTAAGAATGGTTCTTTAAATTCTAGAACCTCAGGGTGAGCTGTCGATAGTAGATGCCAATTTTTTCTGATGGATCTGTGAATCACATTAATAACAGGATGAAAGGTATGCACAAAAGGGATGCGTTTCCCTATGTTACTTCTTTGTCCTTTAGGGGAATGTTTGGATTTTTCCAGTAGTGGACGGGGATATCCTCGTGATTCAAATTTATTTGACATTTCTTGGAGACGTTGTTCTAGGGTAATAGTATCAGTGACTATACGTTTGACCCGTTGGAATTGAGATTTAGGTATGGCTTGCTTCATAAAAGGAGGATGTGAGCTCTGGTAATGGAGAAGGCTATTTTTGTCTGTCTCTTTGATATACAGATCAGTGGATAAGGTACCATCAGGGTTTTTAATTACAATTGTATCCAAGAAATTTATTCGCCAAAGATTGTGGTTGATGGTGAATTGGATACCTGGCCATGATACATTAAGCCAATCAAAGAAGCGGTCCCCCGTATTTGAAGATATCCAGGTCCATATCTAAATCAAAAGTACGACATTTACTAGAAGGGCAAAAAGACAGTCCTTTTTGTAGCACTATGTGTTCAATGTTAGTAAGAGTTCGAGATGATATATTGATCACCAAATTGTCTGTACCTTCGAGCGCGTGATCCGGCTCTGATCCTGATTAATAATTAGATACCATACCACCAGACTCTATCTTGGTTACCTTAGATGTAAAAGACCTCTACACCTCGATCCCCCATTTAGAAGGAACACAATCAATTGCAAAACTATTAAGTGGTACACATATGGACACAGACCAAATAGATCTATGTATCGACCTGCTTACAGTTATACTTACTTGTAACTTCTTCCTCTTTCAGGATGATTTTTATCTTCAAATACGGGGGACCGCTATGGGTTCCAACGCAGCACCCCCCTATGCTAATGCCTATATGGCCGATTTTGAAGAAACGAATATATACCCCAATACACTATTCCGACAACATGTGATCACATGGAAACGATACATTGACGATATTTTTTGCATATGGGGAGGCCCTCTAGAATCCCTCCTATCCTTCTTTGATTGGCTTAATGTATCATGGCCAGGTATCCAATTCACCATCAACCACAATCTTTGGCGAATAAATTTCTTGGATACAATTGTAATTAAAAACCCTGATGGTACCTTATCCACTGATCTGTATATCAAAGAGACAGACAAAAATAGCCTTCTCCATTACCAGAGCTCACATCTCCTTTTATGAAGCAAGCCATACCTAAATCTCAATTCCAACGGGTCAAACGTATAGTCACTGATACTATTACCCTAGAACAACGTCTCCAAGAAATGTCAAATAAATTTGAATCACGAGGATATCCCCGTCCACTACTGGAAAAATCCAAACATTCCCCTAAAGGACAAAGAAGTAACATAGGGAAACGCATCCCTTTTGTGCATACCTTTCATCCTGTTATTAATGTGATTCACAGATCCATCAGAAAAAATTGGCATCTACTATCGACAGCTCACCCTGAGGTTCTAGAATTTAAAGAACCATTCTTACCTTGCTATAAGAGGCCTTCCAATTTACGGGATTCTCTGGTACATGCTGATTTTGGTCCCAAATCCATACCCAAACAACGTTTTTTACAAACTCCAAAATGTGGTACCTTCCCATGTCTTCATTGCGTGCAATGCAATAGCATAATAAAAGGGGACACCTTCACCCACCCACATTCGGGCAAGATTTTTAAAATAAAAAATTTCTTTACATGTGATTCCACACATGTTGTTTATCTTATCAAATGCCCCTGCGGCCTCCTTTATGTTGGAGAAACTTCTCAGACCATCCGTGATCGAATCTCCAAACATAAATCGACGATACGCTGCAAGAATCTTCTCCTTCCCATTCCTCACCATTTTACATCTACAGGTCATAACATCTCTCAATTAAGATTCCAAGTTATAGAGCAGGTCCCTTTATCTAGGAGAGGTGGTAATAGAATCTTACAATTGAGGAAACGAGAGGCGTTCTGGATACACACTCTAGACACTTTAAGTCCTAAGGGTTTGAACAGAGAGTACGAATTGTCAGCTTTTATATAAAACTTGAACATTCTTTAGGTACCATTTAGTAATGTGATTTTTTATTAATCATTGCAACTTCATTTTATACTCATTATTATAACATATTCTCTTTCCTTTATAGAGCCGGTTATATTAAATGTCTTGTGGATATATCTTATGGACCTTTCACAGATTACCACCCTCTTGCCACTCTGGAATACTAAGGATCCACTTAAGATCACTTATCCACGTTACATTAGTCACCTCTATTATTCTTTGAGACTAGATGTTGATTGGCACTAATAAAATGCAGCTTTGTTCACACTAACGAAAGGTATCTGACTCTTTTCTCTTCTCATATCTCTACCTCTTATTTTTCTCCTACCACACAAAAGGCTATCATACTATCTACCATGGGTGTCATCATAAGTTACCTTGCTTTCAATTAGGCATTTCCCTTTATACCTCAAATATGCTCCATTAATCCACTAGCAGAAACGCTATGGTCTCACAGCTCTATGTTGAATCGTTTACTAACAAACTCCACATGTATTAGGTGGAACGCAAACACAGCATCTGCTGACACGCGGCTCCATACTGGTTCCGCTTTGTCACTTCCGGTAATGACTCAGTATGAGCTCCGGTATAGTCCCGCCTCTTCCCTTTAAAAACCCAGCGCGAAGCTGGTCTTTTACTTTATCCCCTGACATCAGACACATAAGACGTGACAGCCTTATCTCTGCAGCAGTTTACTGAGGTAACGTTAACCCCTTTGAGCCCAGCAAGCATCCTGCTTTTTAAGCTAAGGTAACTTTTATGTACAGATATCTCCTCTCTTCTCTACCCACCTATAGCACCAGCCATTGTAGCGGTGGATACCGCATAAAGGAGGCATTCATAGCCCCTATTGGCCATAAGGTAATTACTACCTTTTTTTGACAGTATTTTATTACTGCACTTACCACTATATAACTGTTGATAATTTCACTTCAACAGCTCACCGTCACTCCTGTCATAAGTGAGTAAACCTCTCGTTCAGTGTGGTTCTTTTTCACTTCCTCTGTGCTATTTAGGAGATATTGTCAGATTTATCCTCTTATCTGACATTATATTCCTAGGTTTATTTTTTCTGCGGGCACTATTTCCTAAGGAGTCTGTTTTCAGATTTGATAGTAAAGGTATAGTATTCTCTATTAATAATCGTGTTGTTTACTCAATTTTAACACTGGGATTTACGAGGTTACTAAGCATGTAGTCACTGCATTTGTTTATACATCTTTTGACCCACTATATGATCATTTTATTTTATTTATATTCTTTTGTGATTACTACACATTTTTTTTCATACTTTATTATGTATATATATCATATTATGTATATATAACACACTTTTTCATTTATGTAGTTACTGACGAAGGTCTGGTTTGACCGAAATGTTTATATTGGATATACTACCATTAAAATATATCTTCTTCGTATCATCAGATGAGTGCTTAGTCTTTTCTATTTATATTCTTGGTGTGGGAACCTAGACTTTAAGCACCATTTTCCCAGGAGTTGTGCTCACGATTTTTGCCGATATTATTAGCCTGTGAAGCTCCATAGGTATTAACCCCTTACCAGGCTATCATCATCTGACCCAAGTTGCTGCCTTTCACTATGCTGGTTTTCAACATTGGGCCGGAGGGGATGCCATTTCTATGATTTAAAATCATATGCAAAAATTTCAAACATGTCAATTAATTGGCACAATCACTAAAGGCATTGTATTTCTGACTGACATCTATATTTCTACACATTATATATGTTTTAACTGTGGGAAAAGCATTTATTCTATCCTGTGTTCTCCTGATGTGATTTTACACAACACGCCAGAGTAATTATTGGCTTTTTAATGTTTTAAATATATATATATATATTATATATCTATGTATGTATTGTCTAAACATATATATGTGTGTGTGTGTCTCACTGTTAGATATATATATTACTGTATGTATACACATAGAATAATATACCGTATATACTCATGTATAAGCCGACCCCCCTAATTTTGCCACAAAAAACTGGGAAAACTTATTGACTCGCGTATAAGCCTAGGGTAAAAATGATTATGCCCCCATATGCTCCATAGATTAGGCCCCCACAAACTGCACAGATTATGCCCCGTATGATCCACAGATTATGCCCCCATATGCTGCACAGATTATGCCCATATGCTCCCCTGATTATGCCCCCATATGCTCCCCTGATTATGCCCATATGCTCCCCTGATTATGCCCCCATATGCTCCAGATTATGCCCCATATGCTCCAGATTATGCCCCATATGCTCCAGATTATGCCCCATATGCGGCAGATTATGCCCCATATGCTGCAGATTATGCCCCATATACTGCAGATTATGCCCCCATATGCTCCAGATTAGGCCCCCATATGTTCCACAGATTATGCTCCATATGCTGCAGATTATGCCCATATGCTCCAAATTATGCCCCATATGCTCCAGATTATGCCCCATATGCTCCAGATTATGCCACATATGCTGCAGATTATGCCCTATATGCTGAAGATTATGCCCCATATGTTCCAGATTATGCCCCATATGCTGCAGATTATGCCCCATATGCTGCAGATTATGCCCCATATGCTGCAGATTATGCCCCATATGCTGCAGATTATGCCCCATATGCTCCAGATTATGCCCCATAGTATATACGTCCCTTATGCTGCTGCTGCAAAAAAAATGACATACTCACCTCCAGGTGCCGGTGTCCTGAGCAGGCGGTGACACCGGCGCGCTATGGTGGACAGGTGCCGGTGTCACCGCTCACTCAGGACCCCGGCACCTGAGATATTTACCGATCCCCGGTCCACCGCTGCGTGCTGGTCCTCCTTCCGTGTCCTCGGCAGTGAATGATCAGGCAGAGGGCGCGGCGCTCACTAATGACGTCATCGCGCCCTCTGCCTGATCATAACAGCAAGAGGACGCAAGGACACAGAGGGGAGCAGCAGTGGCACGGGGACAGGTAAATATCGCTATACTCACCCCTCCGCCGGCGCGGTCTCTGCAGCCTCTCCTCTTCTTTCAGCGGTCTCCGGCAGCTCTTCCTACAGCGGTCACATGAGACCGCTCATTAAAGTCATGAATATGTGCATATTCATGACTTTAATGAGCGGTACTACGTGACCGCTGCAGGAAGGAGCCGGAGATCGTGGGAGAAGCAGGGGGGCTGCAGAGACCGAGCTGGTGGAGGGGTAAGTATGATCCGACACCCCCGCTCCCCCTCCCCCGCCGACCCCCGTATATGACCCGCGTATAAGCCGAGAGGGGGACTTTCAGCCCTAAAAATTGGGCTAAAAATCTCGGCTTATACACGAGTATATATGGTATATATATTGTATATTGCAACCTGTCACTGTGCTTACTTTATGCGACACATGATTTGCCAGCTTTCACTATGCAATTGATGTGTCCAATACCAACAGCACTCACATACTACAAGTGTTGGATTGGTTAACTTTGTTGAGCCATGGAGTTTTATTGTGTGTTGAGATGTATTTCAAAAATAGGATTGCACCATGCTGCAACTTCTTTTCAGTCGGATCATAATCCAGAGCAAGCTAGAAAAATATTATATTCACACAGTAGCATAGAGCAACATATGCAATTAAATTGTGATTTTTCTAACATTTCACAAGTTTATACAACAGTGGGAAGAAGCTTTAAGTAACAGTATGACAAGGTGTTAAAAAACTGTGTGCCATGATTGTACCTTATTTAATCACACTATTTTTCAACTAATGTATGTTGTTGGCAATGTGAACAAAAAGGACACACATTTAATAAAGATGATCTGCTATGTCTAAATTGTTAACAATTGTTGTGTGCCATTACAGTATGTCTCTAACATAATACCAAACTATGTAATAAATGTTATTTTTTGTATTACTGTGTTTGATGTAACATTATATTTTAAATAATAAAAACACACATATGAACAATTAACCAAGCTTTTTTATTTTGGTTACAACACGTCTTCCAAGTGTCTCTTACAATAAAAAAAATAAAAAATAAAAAAGAAAGCTATGTATTTAGCTTCAAATAAAGCAAAAGAGTACCACATAAAACAAATTAAAAAAAATTAAATAAGGGTGCAAGGCCCCCCACCCCAGCCTTATACCACACCTTTATGGCCAACATTTACAGAAAAATAAAGGCTCAACATGAGCCCTAACGTCTATGTGATGCTCTCTTAAAACTAAGCACCTTTATAATTATTTAGAATGGTGTGCTGCCTGCCTTTTCTGGGAACTCTACGTATTTAGGGAGCTTATTTACAAATCAGCTAAATCACCCTGATGTGAAAAAGAATCGTCGCTGGGATTGAGTGTGCTTGCACGTTCTGGGCTGGAGGACTGTGTGCCAATTTGTCCTCTAGACATTTGATCCAGGAGTGTTGGTGTTTGACGAGGTGTTGATGTGAACATTGTAGGGGAAACAGATGGAGATTGGGGTTTAAAAGAGTCCCCAAAAAGGATGACTATACATTTTGTTGTTGACGTGAAGTACTTTCTGAGTCACAAATCTGGCTGACATAGGATTGGGAAGTACGAGTGTTTTAACCTCTTGGCAGATGGCTGTGTGTAACAAATTGGTCAAACACAGGTCTCTGCTGCCTTGATGGAAGAGTGTAGGGCTGTGGCTGGGAAAAACTAACAGCACTACTATCCCCACAGACATGATGGAAGAAATGTTTTCAGATTGTTGGCTGTAGGTTCTGGTGGGGGCAGACATTTCGCCATAATGATGGCTGGAGGCACGGGCAGGAGGAACCAAAAAAGGTCCAGAGGTTTTTGGATAAGAATGTCTGGAGGCAGGAGCTAAAAACCGAGAAAAATTGCCGCACAGTTGCCATAATGGTGGGTGGAGACACAAAAGAATGGCTGGGCATTTGGCCATAATGGTGGCTAGAGGCAGGGGCATGAGGCCCAGAATAAGGGCCCAACATTTGGCCTGAATGTTGGCTAGAGGCATGAGGCCCAGAATAAAGGTCCGACATTTGGCCTGAATGTTGGCTAGAGGCATGAGGCCCAGAATAAGGGCCCAACATTTGGCCTGAATGTTGGCTAGAGGCATGAGGCCCAGAATAAAGGCCCGACATTTTGGCCTGAATGTTGGCTATGAGGCATGAGGCCAAAACCGAATTATAGGGCCCGACATTTGGCCTGAATGTTGGCTAGAGGAATAAGGCCCAGAATAAGGGTCCACATTTGTCCTGAATGTTGGCTAGAGGCATGAGGCCCAGAATAAGGGCCCAACATTTGGCCTGAATGTTGGCTAGAGGCATGAGGCCAGAATAAAGGTCCCACATTTGGCCTGAATGTTGGCTAGAGGGATGAGGCCCAGAATTAGGGCCTGACATGTGGTCTGAATGTTGGTTACAGGCAGGAGCTGGAGGCACAGAAGAGGGTGCAGGCATGTGCTCAGATTGTTGTGTTGCTGTGATAGGTTCGGACCGTGACGTTAGTGTAACAACATTTTGTCCATGTCTGATGTTGTTAGCAGATGCCATCTGTATTGTAAGTTGCCCAGCTCGCCATTGTTCTATGGGCCCTACAACCTGGATGGGGTCCTGCTCTCCCTGGCTTGCATCAATGAGGGTCAATATTGCAGCCCGTACACGTTCCTGCCGTTCATCAGGAACTTTGGCTAGGCAGGGAGAGTGTTAGGATTTGAACCTGTGAACCATGGCTTGCTAGTCTGTTCCTTTGCTGTGGAGCTATTCGGAACTTGAATAACTTCAGCCTGAAACCATATGAACTTCGTCTGGGATAGAGATAATCACCTGCCCTGCTGATTGTTCCCGCCCTGATTCAGACTGATTGTATAGAGATCATCACCTGCCCTGCTGATTGTTCTCACCCTGATTAAGACTGATTGGACCTGCTATATATATACCTGGCCCTGTGCAGCTTCCTGTTACTGAGTATATTGTGGTGCTCAGTCTAACTGAGTGAAGCATTATCTGAGCTCCTGATCTGGAAGGTGTTCTGCTGGCGCCTTCCTGTCTCTTGTGGAAACCCTGCTGTTCCTACCTCGAACTTCTATCACCTAAACGGACTTGGGGCTTGTGCGTGATCTC